>JBBPSI010000295.1:0-26730 GCA_038093515.1 Butyriboletus loyo
GACTGTTACGGTAGTACTTTATTTCTTTTCTCCACTACCGTTGGGACTGTTACATTCACCTAGTCTTTTACTAGTTCCACTTGAACGGTAGCAACCGTTTCGCTTAGTCATCACTTCTCGCGCACGGACGCGTTTTCCCTCGTACTCCGGAATCTTCTAGAGTATTCCTTCCGTATATGTAACTTCCCTTCTCGCGACTCGATTAGGGACATGGTCTGTGCGCAGACCTCAGTAGTATAAAGGCTCTGCCTTTTCACCATGTACATTATCTAGTTCTACGCAGTAACCTGCTAGCAATTAGCTTCACTCCAGACTCTTAGTGTGCGCACTAAGACATAGTCTGAGACCCAGCTCAGAACCGCTTGACGAGTCTCGAGGCCACTCCAGAGTGCCTCCTCGCTGTTCAATTGTTAGCGCCCAGCGTAACAAAAGAACTAGATCTTCCTCTTGCTTCTGCTCTCCAGCAGTAAAGCCGCCCCACCCTCGCCCAACATTTCCATCCAACGTCCCAGACGCGTCGGTCGTTCTTTCCGCGTTCCCTCTCCCGAACCGGAACCCATCGTCGTCGACAACCCATTGCCGCCACACACTCCCGCCCCGCCAAACCCTGAACCCCAGTTTTCCCCTTTGCCCCAGTTAGACCCCGAACCCTCTTACCAACCCGAGGACCAGGGTCAAGGGCAGGAAGACGAACCGGCACCCAGCGACGACGGTTATAGCGACGACTGGTTAGACAGAACCCCACACGTCTCTCCACACCCTTCTCGTTCCCCCTCTCCACCGTATTTCCCGCCCGCAGACTCCTCTGACAACGAAGACAACAACGAGATGTCCGACAAAGGAAAGATCGTCCCCAAGGACTTCTCTGGTCTCAACGAGGATGCTTCACGATGGCTCCTCGCCATGCGCACATACTTCGCCGCCAACCAAAACGCGTTCCCCGACGACGAGTCCAAAATCAATGCCCTCCTCATGAAAATGAGCGAAGGGAAAGGCAAGACGTTCTCCGAAGGCTGGATGGGCCTTCTTCTAGACGGAACCCCTACTCCACGACAAAGGGAGTTCACCACCGTCTGTGAGGACTTCCATCGCGTCTTCCACCCCTTCGATGTAGGAGAGAGCGCCCGCATTGACTTAGGAAATTTAAACCAAAACCGAGCCAACAAGAAGGACGGTTATGACACATACGTCACGGAGTTCCAACTCCTCGCGGCCAAATCTGGAATCATAGATGAGAAAGCGCTCATCGAGTGGTTCATTCGCGGTCTCGACCCCCGCCTCGCCGAGTCTGTCCTCTCGTGCGAGAAGCCCCCTACCACGCTTGCCGGATGGGCAGAGAAAACATCCGCCTTCCATGCGCAACACAAACGCATCGACGACCTCCGCGCAGGAAAGCGCTACATTCCTACGTTCTCCTCCTCCTCCAAGCCCTCGTCTAACAGAAGGGACCCCAATGCCATGGACGTCGACGCCGTCCGACTTACTCCAGTACAACGTGCAGAGTACATGAAACAGAACAAGTGTTTCATATGCCACCAAGTCGGATGCCGCTCCACTAACCACCCTCGTCCCCCTCGCAATGGACAAAACTCTCGAGGACCACCCCCTCGCCCCCCTCGCAACCCTCAGCGCACACGCGCCGCCGTCGTCACGCAACCCGAGTCAAAGCCCTCCCCACTCGTCGACTACTTGTCCGAGTTGAAAGGTCGAGGCACACAACAAGAAGATGTCTTGAACGTTCTCAAAGCATGCTTCAATGAGGACGAAGAAAAGCTGCCCGTCGCAGCAACCAAGGTGGCCGAAGAATGGCCAAAGGATTTTTAGAAAGGAGGGAAGTTTCGACGTCTTCGCCTCCTCTTGTAATCGCCCCCGTAGTTTTGTCAAATCCAAATGCACAATCAATTCGAGTTCCAGTATCGTTATTCGTGCATCATGGAGGTCAAATCGTCGACACATTCGCCCTGGTGGACAGCGGCGCTAGCGGATGCTTCATAGACCGGGATCTAGTGAAGCGAAAGAAACTGCCGATGGAACGGCTACCCAAGCCACTCAGTGCCCAGAACGTGGACGGGTCAAACAATCAAGGAGGAGTAATTCGACACAAAGTCACCCTCTCCATCAGAGTCGGAGAAACCGAGGAGGAACGAAGTTTCCTAGTCCTCAACATAGGAAAAGAGAACATGATCTTGGGATTGCCGTGGTTACGAGAAGCCAACCCGGTAATAGATTGGGCCACTGGCCACATCGATCTCCCCGATCAAATCAAGAAGCCCCGACATGACTCCCCTCGGGCAATCGCGCAACGGTACCTAGTACGGTACCTTGATTTGGACCCAGACTCCAAGATCGCCAAGCTCTGGAAGAAGCGAGTAGACGCTTCAGCAAGGGACGCCTACCCTGTCCGAAAGGCAACCATCGCGACTGAAATCGCTGCTCAGGCAGTCAAAGAGAAAGCAGTCCTTCCTACCCCGTTTGCCGCCTTTGCAGACGTTTTTGACAAAAAGAATACCGAGGAGCTTCCCCCGTCCCGATCGTTCGACCACGCCATAGATCTCGACAAAGACTTCGTACCTAAAGTCGCTAAGGTCTATCCTCTGAACCCGAAGGAGTCAGAGGCATGTAAGGCGTTCGTCGAAGAACACCTCAAGTCAGGGAAGATTACCCCTTCCAAGTCTCCTCAAGCAGCCCCCTTTTTCTTCGTGTCAAAGAAGGATGGCTCGCTACGCCCCTGCCAAGACTATAGGTACCTGAACTCGCACACAGTCAAAAACGCCTACCCTCTCCCTCTCATCTCCGACCTCGTCGATCGCCTCAAGGGATCGAAAATCTTCACCAAGATGGATATCCGCTGGGGATACAACAATGTCCTCATCAAACCGAACGACCGCTGGAAGGCGGCCTTCATCACTCCCCAAGGGCTGTTCGAGCCCACCGTGATGTTTTTCGGACTTTGTAACTCCCCAGCTACGTTCCAGGCTCTCATGGACCACATCTTTGGCGACCTCATGGCGGAAGGATGGCTGATTATCTATATGGACGACCTTCTGATCCATTCCGCCACTCCTACCGAACACGAAGCCCGCACGATCCGCGTCTTGGAAAGGCTCAGAGAACATAAACTTTTCCTCAAACTCGAGAAGTGTTCGTTTGATGCTGAAGAAGTAGAGTACCTCGGAATGATGGTCCGAGAAGGGCAGGTCAAGATGGACCCCACAAAGTTAAAAGCCATTCGCGAATGGAACCCACCGACCTCGGTGAAGGCTGTCAGGTCCTTCATCGGGTTCTGCAATTTCTATAGGAGATTCATTCAGGACTTCTCTCATATTGCGAAGCCACTGCACGACCTGACGAAGAAGAACTCCCCTTGGGCCTGGACGCCTGCCTGTGACGCCGCGTTCCAAGCAATAAAACAGTCGTTCTTGAGGCAGCCTGTCCTCTCTATGCCAGATGTCACAAAGCCGTTCGCCGTCATGACGGACGCCTCCCTCACTGCTACTGGAGCAGTACTCATGCAAAAGGATGTCAACGGCGACCTACATCCTTGTGCCTACTTATCTAAGACGCTCTCGCCCGCTGAGCGCAATTACGATATCTATGACCGCGAGTTGCTCGCAGTCATCCACGCATTAGAAGAATGGCGCCACTACCTGCGTGGTACTGGTCATCAGGTTGAGATTCTCACCGACCACAAGAATCTCACATACTTCCGCCAACCCAATAAACTCTCCCGCCGGCAAGCGCGCTGGCTTATGTTCCTGCAGGATTTTGACCTGCATTTTCACCACATACCGGGCACTCAGATGGGCCCTGCCGATGCCTTATCCCGCCGCGACGACGTAGACACTTCCGCCGACAATCAGGAAGTAACTCTCCTCCCCGAAAACCTCTTTGCTCGCAAGATCGATGTCGCCCTTGCCGAAAAGATTGCCGCCTCCACCCCCAGCGACCCTATGATCAAGCGTTGCATGCAAGCTCTTTACGAAGACTCCCCACTCTTCCCCAAAATGAATGCTGGGGATTGGGACTTCGACGGCAAAGAGTTATATTTCCGCAAGAAACGCTACATCCCCGAGGCAGCACGAGTCGACCTTATCCGCTCCTTACACGAAAGTCCCGCTGGTGGTCACGGTGGCATATTCCGTACTCAGAACCTGGTGCAGCGCGATTACTGGTGGCCGGGTATGGCTAATTTAGTCCGTCGCTTCGTCTCTGGATGCGCAGTGTGTCAAGCGCACAAAGTTAATACCCATCCCACCGTACCCCCTCTTACCCCTCTGGCCAGCGTGGCCTCTCGTCCGTTTGAACAGGTCTCGGTTGACCTCATCACCGGTCTTCCTCCGTCCCTAGGTTATGATTCAGTCATGGTCGTGGTAGACCATGGGCTTACGAAGGGGGTAATTTACTCCCCTTGCAACAAGGACATCGATGCGGCAGGAGTTGCCAAGTTGTTTTTCAAAACGGTCTTCCTTCGATTCGGTCTACACTCTCGCTGCATCTCAGACAGAGGCCCTCAATTCGCATCCGCCTTCGCTAGAGAGCTTGCAAGGCTCCTAGACTACGACCTCGCCCTTTCCTCCGCGTACCACCCACAGACTGACGGAGAAACGGAACGAGTCAACCAGGAGCTAGAAACGTACCTCCGGATCTTCTGCGATGGCCACCCAGAACGATGGGCCGAACTCCTCCCGATGGCCGAATTCTCTCACAATTCCATGACACATTCATCAACTAACGTGACTCCCTTCTCCTTGATGGTCGGATATGAGCCGAGGTCTTATCCTCCAATCGGAAAGACATTCCTCCCCGCCCTCGAGTCTAGGCTCTCGGAGCTCACGGGAGCCCGAACGGAGGCTTTAGAAGCCCACGAGAAGGCACGGCGGTTGATGAAGGAACGGATCCAGTCCAAGTTCCGCCCGTGGAAGGCAGGAGACAAGGTTTGGTTAGAAGGACGCAACCTGCGACTCAGGTACCCGTCGAAGAAGCTCGCCCCTAGACGGGAAGGACCATTTGAAATCGCACAGGTTATCTCCCCTGTGGCGTACAAACTCCGATTGCCACCGACCTGGAAGATCCATGACGTCTTCCATGCGTCCCTCCTAACCCCTTATCGTGAAACTGCGGAACATGGTCCGAATTTCACAAACCCTCCTCCGGAAGAAATAGACGGAGATGAAGAGTACGAGATCGATCGGATCTTGTCCCATCGCGGCTCGAAGGGACGCCGTCAATTCCTTGTATCCTGGAAAGGATATTCCGCAGCAGAGAACACCTGGGAACCAAACGGGAACCTGGTCCATGCGCAGGCCTTGCTCAAGGCTTATAAACTGCGCCACCCGAAGGACTTTCCCTCCCCATCTTCGCAGTAAACACTCGAAAATGTCCATCTCCCCAGTCGAAAACAACGCCTCCTCTGCCGCCAACGACAACAATGAAAACCTCCCCCTTCCACCGCAACCCCCAGTTCGCTCTTCTCGTCTTCCTGTTTCGTCCCGCCGCGTTCTGTACGCCGCCGTTCTAGAAAACCCTGTCGCCACCTACGCCCTGGAGCAGCGTATGGACTTCACCGGAGACTATGTCCTCCGCACACTCGCTTCCTTGTACCGCTCCTACGCCCTCGCCCGCACTGTTCATACCCGTCTGTGTCCAGACAACCAACCCCCCGTCTACGCTGCCGCCCTTGAGTCCTCCTTGATGGAGGCCAGGGGCTATACCCTCGACATCCTCCACGCCGAAGGATTCGGTTACGTGGTGGACCAACTGTTGCCAGGTATTCTGGCCCCCGTCCTCAGACCCATCCTCATCGCGCTTGCTCCTAGGGAGCGGCAATTCTACCTCCATTCCGCCGACCGCATCGGCTACCTCCGTCCCATGGCTCGCGGCCCCAATCCAGTGCCTCGTCCTCCCCCGGCAAGATCTCCTTCGCCTGTACCTGTTCCAGCGCCACCCGCTCGAGAGTCACCTGCAACCACGTTGGTAGCAGACTCTTCCCGTGAGACCACAGGGGAGTCCTTGGAGTCCTTTCGGACCGATGTCGACGAACCCCAGGTCGCTCGTCGACACTCCCCCTTACCGCCTCGTACAGTGCGTCGCCAACCTCGCCAGCCGCTACTCCAGGCCGGAGCCATCCCAGGGTCAGTCACCCTTACCGCCGCAGGACGAAGAATCGCCAATCGAGCCATCCGTTCCGTCACCCCCCAACCGTCCACTCGTCGAGGAACCCCCTCGATCCAACTTATTCCCCGCGCCACTACCCCTGCCGCCGCAGCTGGTAGCTCTAATGACTCTTCCTACGGACCACCGCCCCCCTACCTCGCTGGTCGGGGCACTCGTAATTCCCCTATCATCGTCGACGACAGATCGCCTGACCCCAGCCCGGGCCTTACTCGACCTCGCCTCGTCCGCCCGCAGCTCTGCTTCGAGTGCGGGACTGTCGGCCACTTCCGCAGGGACTGTCCCAACTACACCTGCCCGTTCTGTCACCGCATCGCCCCTGGTCATATACAGGAGTTTTGTCCAGAGCGCGTCTGCGGCTTATGCGGCGCCGTTGGCCATATCGTCGCCAACTGCACATTCCGGGACGACGCGTGGGCGGAGTTACCTGCCGATGATCCTTATGACTACGACTTCAACGAGGGAGCGTCTCAGTGAAGGGAGTATTCAAGTTGTGGAGTCGGAGTCTCCACCATGGGAAGGGGGTAATGTTACGGTAGTGGTATACTTTTTCTCTCCATTACCGTTGGGACTACTTCACTCGCCTAGCCTTTTGCTAGTGCCCGTTGAGCGGTACGAGCCGCTCTAGCTTATGTCATCACTTCTCGCGCACGGACGCGCTTTCTCTCATACTCCGGAATCTTCTAGAGTATTCCTTCCGTATTTGTAACTTTCCTTCTCGCGACTCGATTAGGGACATGGTCTGTGCGCAGACCTCAGTAGTATAAAGGCTCTGCCTTTCTACCATGTAACAGTATCTAGTTCTACGCAGTAACCTGCTAGCAATTAGTTTCACTCCAGACTCTTAGTGTGCGCACTAAGACATAGTCTGAGACCCAGCTCAGAAACGCTTTAAGAGTCTTGAGGCCACTCCAGAGTGCCTCCTCGCTGTTCTAGTTGTTAGCGCCCAGCGTAACAACGAGAGGGCGTCGGTGTACGAACGGCTTGCTCCGTTGTACAAGTGTAAACCCCTCGGAGTCCACTACTGGCTCGGGTTTACCTGTGCTCGACCCGGATATCGGCGATCGGGGTGAGACTCTGTCGATGAGAGGACGTGGGGCGATACGTTCTGCCAGCGTCTTGGCAGGTTCCTCTTTCTTCTTGCCAAAGGCCTTCTCGAGGCGTAGGCGTATTGCATCCTTGCTGATGCCTCTCGACTCCAGGGTCTGGAGGAGTTCCTTAACCGAGGGCTCCGACGTGGAGGCGGCTCGGACTTGTGACGGCGGCGGTGTCGGGGAAGAGGCGCGTCTGGCGTTCCCAATCTTCCAGGCTCTCGCGAGAGGTGGTGGAATATTCTTCTGCGGCGTGGAGGTTACGCGAACCTGTACTGGTGGGGACGAAGCGCGTCTGGCTTTCCCGATCTCCCGTGCCTTGTCGAGGGGGGAGAGTTTCCTTGGGGCGGTGGTGGCGGCGCGTATCTGCGCGGGGGAGGAAGAGGCACGCATGGCTCTCCCTATGGCTCTTGCCTTTTCAATAGGGGAGCCAGTTCGGCGGGCTGCTCCCAAGGAGAGGGCTTTCTGAAGTGGGGTCTGTCGGGTGGCGGGGAAGGGGATTGCGCGTAAGTGCGCGACGGGGGAAGAGGCACGCATGGCTCTTCCGATGGCTTGCGCTTTCCAAAGCGGGGAACGGCGGGTGGCGGGGCGGGTGACAGTCGTAAAGGTTTCTTCTGCCGCGGCAGGATGAATGTGGAAGGGGTTTCGGCAATCTGCTCGCAAGCAGGTAGGAGGCGTGTCTTCTACCGCAGTAGGATGATGATGGAAGGGGTTGTGACACACTGCTCTCGAGCAGGTGATGGCGGCGGCGGCGATGGCATGGACAATGTTGTCCTCGGTCTTCTCAGCGAGAAGGGCGTATCTGTTGGTGAAAGACATGGCGGTCTCGGGGCGACTTCGCAAAGTTGGAGACGGCGGCGGGCTGGGGGCGGCTTTACTGTTGAAGAACAGAAGCAGGAAGAGAGCTAATTCTTTTGTTACGCTGGAGTGCGAAACAACTAGCAGCGAGCACTTGAATAGGGGCTCGAGCCTAATCGGGAAGATGGCCGACTCGCGTAGACGACGCTATCGGGCTTCTGCAGAGCAAGTGTCGGCGAGATGTCGTATGGTGGCGACCAGACGAGATCGAGCTGAAGCTTATCGGCTCTATCGGCAGATGGGGTATAAGCTAGATTGCTAGGCACTTGGTAGATGCGTAGAATTAGCTAAAGAACTCGTACTACTCTAAGTACGATCTTATATACTATGGGGTATCGTGCACAGACCGAGCTGTGCGTGGCAGCGAGGGCAAAGGGCTATGAGTCCGTCCGAGTCATAGCGTCGAAAGGAGAAGCGGCAAAGTGCCGGTAACGAGGGAGCGAAGCTCCGAGCAAGATGGCGACATCGTCAGCGAATGAGAAGAGCTGAAGGCGAAGTGACGATGTCCATGAGGCGAGCCCCACAGGGCGAAGGGTGCGCGAACGGCGGAGCCCTTGGATACGGGTCTCGACGCGAAGGTACTGACGCGTCGTAATCTAGTCACGTGCTAGTCACGTGATGTAAGAAATGTCATTGGTCAAAATAAAGGGGACGCGACAGCTCAGCTGAAGGTCCGGCCCGACGGGGCGAGAAGACAGGGGCTATCTCGTGCAACGGCACAGAGACTCGCAGGAACGAGCGGGGAAGTGGATGGCGTCCACTAGGCGACTGGGGAGCGGGCGATGGGCGGCATCGCGAGGCGGCGGGGGCGGCGGGGACGCGTAAGCGTGGGAAAACGAGTGGCGGGGTACGCTTAGGGGTAAAACTGTAACAGAATGTGTCGACGATTTGTCCCCCTTCATGCGCAAATATTGACACTGGGACTCATATAGATTGCGCATGGGGATTTGATAAAACTACAGGGGTGATTACATGGAGAGGTGAAGGCATCGAAACTTCCCTCTCTTCTAAAAATCCTTAGGCCAGGCTTCAGCCACTTTTCCTGCTGCGATGGGTAGTTTTTCTTTGTCGTTGTTGAAGCATGCCTTGAGTACATTCAGGACATCGTCCTGCTGGGTGCCTCGACCTTTCAACTCAGACAAGTAGTCGATGAGTGGGGAGGGCTTTGGTTCAGGGGGTGTGATGACGGTGGCGTGTGCACACTGAGGGTTGCGAGGGGGATAAGGAGGCGGTCCATGGGAGTTCTGTCTGTTGCATGGGGGGCAAGGATGGTTGGTTGAGCAGCAGCCGACTTGGTGGCATATGAAGCACTTGTTCTGCTTCATGTACTCCACACGTTGTATGGGAGTAAGTTGGATGGCATCAACATCCATGGCATTGGGGTCCCTTCGGCTGGATGAGGGTTTGGACGAGGAGGAGAAGGTGGGGATGTAGCGTTTCCCTGCGTGGAGGTCATCAATCTGTTTGTGTTGCATGTGGAAGGCGGAGGTTTTGTCGGCCCATCCGGCAAGGGTGGTAGGGACTTTCTCACACGAGAGGACTGCTTCGGTGAGGCGAGGGTCAAGACCACGAATGAACCACTCAATGAGTGCCTTCTCATCGATAATTCCAGACTTGGCTGCAAGGAGCTGGAACTCCATGATGTAGGTGTCATACCCATCCTTGCGGTTGGCTTTGTTCTGGGTGAGGTTCCCCAGATCAATACGGGCACTTTCTCCTACGTTGAAGGGGTGGAAGACTCTTTGAAAGTCCTCGCAGACCATCTTGAATTCTTTTTGATGCTCAGTGGGGTTTCCGTCTAGGCTGAGGGCCATCCAGCCTTCAGAGAACATTTTTCCTTTCCCTTCGCTCATCTTGGTGAGGAGGGCTCCGATCTTTGACTTGTCATCAGGGAACATGGTGGGGTTCATGTCAAAGTATGTCCGCATGGTGAGGAGCCATCGGGAAGCATCCTCGTTCAGGCCAGAGAAGTCCTTGGGGACGATGTTCTTTCTTTCACTGGACATGTCATTGTCGTCGTCATCTGGGAAGTATGCAGGAGGGTAGTATGGTGGGGATGGGGAGCGAGAGACATGGGGGGTTCTATCAAGATAGTCACTGTTGTAATTGTCGTCGTCAGGTGCTTGTTCAGATCCTTGCCCTAGACCCTGGTCCTCGGGTTGGTAAGAGGGTTCAGGGTCTGATTGGGCAGGAGAATGGGGCAGTGACGGTTGTCAATGACGATGGGTTCCAGTTCAGGGGATGGAACACAGAAAGAGCGACCGACACATCTTGATTGTGGGGTGGTAATGGTGGGCGAGAGGGGAGGGCAGCTTTACTGCTGAGAAGCAGAAGCGAGGTGAAGATCTAGTTCTTTTGTTATGCTGGGCACTAACAACGAGAACTCTGAGGCGGCACTCTGGAGTAGCCGCAGGACTCTTGAGACGATTCTCGGATGGGTCTCAGACTATGTCTTAGTGCGCACACTAAGAGTCTGGAAGAGAACTAATTGCTAGCAGAAGACTGCGTAGAACTAGATAAGTTACATTGTTGTAAAGACTGGGTTTATATACTACTGGGGTCTGCGCACAGACCATGTCCCTAATCAGGTCACGAGAGTCAAAAGACAAATGAGGATGGAATACTCTAGAAGCTTCTTGAGTATGAAAGAAACGGTGTCCGTGTGCGAGAAATGATGACTAATCTGAATAGTTGTACTGTTCAAAGGGAACTAGCAAAAGGCTAGGTGAACATAGTAGTCCAAGTGGTAACGGAGAGAAAAAGTATACCACTACCGTTGTTACGCTGATAGCGCACAATAACTAGCAGCGAGCACTTGACTAGGGGCTCGAGCCTAATAAGGAAAGTGCCGACTCGCGTGAACGACGCTATCGGGGTCTTGCAAAGCAAGTGTCGGCGAGATCTTGTGTGGTGGCGACCAGACGAGATCGAGCAGGCTCTTATCGGCTTTATCGGCAAGAGATGGGTATAATGCTAGATTACTATGCACTGGATAGATGCGTAGAATTAGCTAGAGAACTCGTAGTATTCTAAGTACGAGTATATATACTATTGTCTATCGTGCATAGACCGAACTGTGCGTGGCAGCGAAGGGCTAAGGGCTATGAGTCTGCTCGAGTCATAGCGGCGAAAGGGGAAGTGGCAAAGTGCCGGTAACGAAGGAGCTAAGCTCCGAGCAAGGTGGCGACATCGTCAGCGAATGAGAAGTGCTGAACGTGAAGTGACGATGTCCATGAGGCCGGCCCCACAGGGCGAAGGGTGCGCAAACGGCGGAGCCCTTGGATACGGGTCTCGACGCGAAGGTACTGACGCATCGTAATCTAGTCACGTGCTAGTCACGTGATGTAAGAAATGTTATTGGTCAAATAAAGAGGGACGCAACAGCTCAGCTGAAGGTCTGGCCCGACGGGGCGAGAAGACAGGGGCTATCTCGTGCAACGGCACAGAGACTCGCAGGAGCAACCGGGGAAGTGGATAACGTCCACTGGGTGACTAAGGAGCGGGCGATGAGCGGCATCGCAAGGCGGCGGGGGCGGCGGGAACGCGTAAGCGTGGGAAAACGAGTGGTGGGGTACGCTTAGGGGTAAAACTGTAACAACTGTAACAGGTCTCTGCTACTTGTGTCTATTGAAACAGTAGTGTTCTATTTCTGTATTTCACTTACAGTCACTACATTTCCAGACTGGTCTAAATGACATCATAGTCTAGACTCAGTCATGCTTGTTACATTACAAATTGTTATAATCAAATATCTTATAACAGACTTTTGCATTCGAACTTCACCATTTCTCTTTCAAAGGTCACGTGACTCAGTACACATGATCGTGGGATTATACATGTGACCATAGGCTGACTAAGCATATGATGTCATGCCTCATGTATTTAATCTCTGTTTGCTTCTCTTCTTTTTGATTGCTGTCAACTTCTATTTGATCTCTGTTGACCCTGTGCTTCTTCTCATATGTACTTGTATAGTAATTAGTCTCATGCACTGCTTGATCTGTGCACATTCTCTTGTAATATATAAGGCTTGTGGTTTGGGCTAGGATTCCCTTGTTACAAGACAACAATGTTATCATGTGCACATGGGGTTCCACTACTGTTGCAGCTCTACACAAAGAGCTGGCAAGGTATGAATGAGTATAGCTCAAGACCTTAATCTCTCAACTGTTGCCAGTGAATAGACAAGTGGTTAAAGCTAGGGAATCCTAGCCCAAACCACCAGCATTTATATATTACAAGAGAACGCACACAGACCAAGCAGTGCATGAGACTAATTACTATACATGTATATATGAGAAGAAGTCAGGGTCGATGAAGATTAAAATAGAAGTCAATGGCAATCAAAAGGAAGAGAAGTAAACAGAGATTAAATACATGAGGCATGACATCATAGAGCCTGGGCCAGTCTGGATTATGACATCATATGCTTAGTCAGCCTATGGTCACATGTATAATCCCATGATCACGTGACCTTTGAAAGAGAAAAGTGATGAAGTCTGAATGCAAAGTCTGTTATAAGAGATACAATTATAACAATGACTGGATGGATGCATGGTCATCTGCATCATTGCCTGGCATGTTGATAATGGGCTGGGAGGGAGCAATGACCATTCATTCCTCAATTGGATGAAGGGCTGAATTTGCAAGTGCTTTGGCATCAGCAATCTGGGAGCAGTTTTGATATACCTGGGGATCAAGATCAAGCAGAATCATGGCACACAGGAGGCATGGAACCATCAGGAGGCCTACATCCAATATCTGTGCAAGGAGTATGGGCTGCTAGAATGTAATCTGGTATCAACACTTATGGACTCACACCACCCATTTGGATATGAAGGGGACATCTCACCATCACTCCCTGACCTTGAGAGTGCCTATTGTAAGGTAGTCAGGGAGCTCATCTACTTGTCCACCTGCAGCTGGCCAGATATTGCTTTTGCTGTGCAATGTCTGGTGCAGCAGTCTACTCAACCTCAGGGAAGACACTTTGCTGCTGCAAAATGGGTCATCTGCTATCTCAGCAGCACTGCGGTTCTGTGCATCCACTTTGGCAGCCCCACAATGGATCACCCTCCACACACATTCACATATTCTGATTGGGCAAGCTGCCCTGAAAATTGTCTTTCTGTCACAGGGTTTGTTTGGTTTTTCTATGGAGGGCTGATCAGCCACACCTCCAAGAAGCAGACCTTGCATGCTCTGTCCACCGCTGAGGCAGAGTATATGGCTTTGTCAGCATGTGCACAGGAGGGACTGTGGATTGCATCTTTTCTCTGCTCCTTGCATCAATGCTTTGACCTGCTGTTTCATATTCAAGGGGATAATACAGCCACAATCTCTCTTGCAACCATACCCAGCAATTGGTCCAGCACACATCACATCAGCATTCATTATCACTTCATCCACAAGCATGTGACTGATGGGACCTTTCTCCTGTGCTGGGTGCCTACCCATCAAAATCTCACTGATCTCTTAACAAAACCACTTGCTCGCCCTGCTTTTGTTGGCCATTGGGCCTCTCTTTCTTTGGTGTCACACTGAGAGGGCATGTTGAAGTCTTAATATCTTGGTGTAGTCTTACTTTACTTCACACCAAGTTACTGTCTCTTCTTGTTAGTCTATGATTACAGCATGTCACCAGAGAGGTAGTCATATAGTTAAACTCACACAGCCACATGACTGGATGAACTTTGTTGTCAATGGTGCAATGCACTACCTCAGTCAGTTACATCCATTGACTAAGGTATGCATCCACCCTATCACTCTTGTTGTCTATCACTCACAGCTACCATAGTCATTTGTATCCTAGGTAGCTACTAATATCAGTCAGTTACATCCATTGACTGAGTCATTTATGTCCTAGTCTACACTACATATAACAGCACACCCTTGAAATTGCACAGCAGTCATTTAGAATTGTGCACTCAGTGAGAAAAAAATTTGCACAATTTATTTGGGGTCTGCAGCTCCATGATTACCTTCTCCTTGTGCACCAAATCAGGTACTAGTGACTGCTGAGTGTCTGCTGAGCATCCAATGAGTGTGTGATTACTTTTCTCATTTCAAAAATGTTATATTTTTGAAGGAATATAAAGGAATGTAAAATTTTGATATTTCCTGGCCACCAAAAAGACAACACAAAATTATATATTTCACTTATCATTTCTGCAAACCCAAAAGTTTGGCTGTCTGATACTAGAAACATTATCTTTAAGACATCCTTAAATTTAATGTTTTCATTGACATTTCCATAACAATACCATTTTCAAATTTTCAGACATGAAAAATGTGAGGCAAAAATTTCATATTATTATTTGCCATTTTCAATAAACTATAAACATTGTGAAAATGTCAGTATCCCCCATGTGTAACATCTTTGATGCGATGGATGAGGACAAATACCAAGTGGTTATGGGGGCAAAAAAGGCACATGATGAGGTGGATAACAACACATCCATTGAGCCAGCTCCTACACACAAGGAAGCTCTCCAGGCAGTGTTGTTATTACAGAAATATACAAATTGTTATAATCATATATTGTATAACAGACTTTTGCACTTTGGACTTCACTATTTCTCTTTCAAAGGTCATGTGGCTCAGTGCATGTGATCATGGGATTATACATGTGACCATAGGCTGACTAAGCATATGACGTCATGGTCCAGACTGGCCCAGACTCTATGATGTCATGCCTCATGTATTTAATCTCTGTTTACTTCTCTTCTTTTTGATTGCTGTCAACTTCTATTTAATCTCTGTTGACCCTGTACTTCTACTTGTATAGTAGTTAGTCACACGCTGTTGTGAAGGCAACGCGCAGTCAAATACTAGCACGTAGTACCCTGCCACAGGCGGTCCAACAACAGTTGCTGTGCTACACAAAGCACAGGCAAGATGTAATCAAGGAGCTTCAACTTAATCCTCAACTGTTGCCAGCGAATAGACAAGTGGTTAAAACTAGGGAATCCTAGTCTAACCACTAGCCTTTATATATTGTACAGATATGCGCACAGACCATGCTGTGCATGAGATGAACTACTATACATGGCTAGACTACAGGGTCAATGGGGATCAAAAAAGAAGAGAAGCGCAACAGTGATTAACCACACGAGGCACAGTGATCAAAAGGAAGAGAAGCAAACGGAGATTAAATACATGTGTCATGACGTCATAGAGTCTAGGCTTGATCTAGGCCATGACATCATATGCTTAGTCAGCAGGAGATCACATGTAAGTTCCCACAATCATGTGCATTGAGTCACGTGACCTTTTGAAAGTGAAAGTTTGACTGAAACGACCAAGTCCAAAGTTCAAAGTGTTCAAATAAATGTTATGATTATAACACACGCACTGCTTGGTCCATGTGCAGTTCCTTGTAATATATAAGGCTTGTGGTTTGGGCTATGATTCCCTAGCTTTAACCACTTGTCTATTCACTGGTAACAGTTGAGGATTAAGGTCATACAGTGGCTCAAAAAACTGTCTGCATGTTTGCATATTTTACATTAAATATCACTCAACACAATAACCCCTGATCCTAACCCTAGGTGGTGGGTGTATGAAATATGGTACCTACCCTTGGCCTGCTATTGGCCCAGGAATCAGGTAATATGGCTAAGGTATGATGGAATGTCAGCTATTCTAAAATGACAGGTCATGTGGACAGTTTTTTGACTTTACAAAAATACAACTATCTAGTATTTGGTATGAGCTCTCTTGGCCTTGATAACTGCTTCAACTCTTCTAGGCATGCTTTCTATCCATTTGTGACACTGTTCCACAGAAATATTCCCCCACTCTACCACCACCCTTTCCCATAATCAATAAACTCCTGTAGGAGCACTATTATAAGCTGAGAGACATTGTTTGAGGTGATTCCAAGTGTGTTCAATGGGGTTGGGGTCTGAAGATTGTGCAGGCCAATCCAGAAGCTTGATTCCTTGCTCCTCAAACCAATTCTGGGCTCTTTTGGAGGTATGTTTGGGATCATTATTCTGCTGAAAAATAATATCATGTTGAGAAATTCCAGATTTCTCCATGTGTTATAGCAGTTCTTCCTCTAGAATTTACACATACTGTTCACCATTCATCCTGCCCTCAACCTCACTAAAAGCCCCCACTCCATTAAACTCTATACCATCAGGAAATTTGCTCCAAACTTGACTGTACCTTTAACCTCTCTGGCAGTTAGGCTCTCTCTCTTCTTTTTCCACACATACACTCCTGTCCATCTGACCCAATTCTATTGATTTTGGTCTCATCTGACCAAATAATCCTCTTCCAGCCCTTATTGATACTTGAGAGCAAAGACAAATCAACTTTTTCTAGGGCTAATTGGAAGAAGACATTTCTTCTTCTTTATCACAGCCTTTAAATGAACCCTCCTTGAGGTCCTTTCTCACTGTATGTGAGGGGATTGGAGGTTCAATGATGGAATTGATGAAATTTGTAGCCTGGACTGCATTTTTGGCCTTGCCAGTAATGATTTTCTGGACAATAGCACATTTGTTGGTAGGAGTAAGCTTAGAAGGACAGCCAGCATGAAGCTTCTCCTTGTCAGGTTGGATGTTACGCTAGTAGCACACAATAACTAGCGAGCGAGCACTTATAGGGGCTCGAGCCTAATGAGGAAACTAGCTGACTCGTGTAGCAACACTATTGGGCGTCTTGCAAAGCAAGTGTCAGCGAGATCTTGAGTGGTGGCGACCAGACGAGATCGAGCAGACTCTTATTGGCTTTATTGGCAAGAGGAGGGTATACTGCTAGATTACTATGCACTTGGTAGATGCGTAGAATTAGCTAGAGAACTCATACTAGTCTAAGTATGAGTATATATACTAATACATATCATGCACAGACCAAGCTGTGCGTGGCAGCAAAGGGCAAAGGGTTATGAGTCGCATCGAGTCATAACGGCGAATGAAGAAGCGGCAAAGTGCCGGTAACAAGGGAGCGAAGCTCCAAGGAAGATGGCAACATCGTCAGCGAATAAGAAGTGCTGAAGGCGAAGTGACAATGTCCATGAGGCTGGCCCCACAGGGCAAAGGGGACGTGAACAGCAGAGCCCTTAGATATGGGTCTCGATGTTGAAACGGTAGTGTTCTATTTCTGTATTTCACTTACAGCCACTACGTTTCTAGACTGGTCTATATGACATCATTGTCTAGACCTAGTCATGCTTATCACATTACAAATAGCTCTTATTATGCTATTGGACGATATGCTTAGTCTTATCTCTTATCTCTATCATATTGTCATGTATTTCATACTATACCTTATAAAGGTACTATACAGAACATAAGTACAAACACTCATGTACTGTATATAAGACAGCCCTTATGGCTTGTCATTTTTCTCTAGATCTTTCAGTTCTATCATCACTACTGCGATATCTCTAAGTTGAGCCTTGCTCCTTATACTCTGTTTGCGATACTCTCACTCTCGTATTATCAGTGAGTCTTTCCACTGATAGGTTTTGTTACGCTGATAGCACACAATAACTAGCAGCGAGCACTTGACTAGGGGCTCGAGCCTAAAGAGGAAAGTGGCCGACTCGCATAGATGATGCTATCGGGCTTCTGCTGAGCAAGTGTCTTCGAGATGTTGAGTGGTGGCGACCAGTCGAGATTGAGTAGAGACTTATCGGCTCGGTCGGCAGATGGAGGGTATAATGCTAGATTACTATGCACTTGGTAGATGCGTAGAATTAGCTAAAGAACTTGTACTAGCCTAAGTGCAAGTATATATACTAATAGATATTGTGCACAGACCGAGCTGTGCGTGGCAGCAAGGGCAAGGGGTTATGAGTCGATGCGAGTCATAACGGC
The DNA here is from genome assembly GCA_038093515.1 of Butyriboletus loyo. Classification (NCBI taxonomy): domain Eukaryota; kingdom Fungi; phylum Basidiomycota; class Agaricomycetes; order Boletales; family Boletaceae; genus Butyriboletus; species Butyriboletus loyo. The sequence goes on from JBBPSI010000295.1 coordinate 17,951, forward strand.
GAAGGGTGGAGCGGCAAAGTGCTGGTAACGAGGGAGCGAAGCTCCGAGTAAAGTGGCGACATTGTCAGCGAATGAGAAGAGCAGAAGATGAAGTGATGATGTCCACGAGGTGCGGCCCACAGGGCAAAGGGGACGCGAACAGCGGAGCCCTTGGATACGGATCTCGACGCGAAGGTACTGACACGTCGTAATCTAATCATGTGCTAGTCACGTGATGCAAGAAATGTCATTGGTCAAGAAAAGAAGGACGCGACAGCTCAACTGTGGGTCTGGCCCGACGGGGTGACAAGACAGGGGCTATCTCAGTATAGCATCACTGAGACTTGCAGAACGACCGGGGAAGTGGATAACGTCCACTAGGTGACTAAGGAGCGGGCGATGGGTGGCATCGTGAGATGGCGGGGGTGGCGGGGACGCGTGAGCATGGGAAAACGAGTGGCGGGGTACGCTTAGGGGTAAAACTGTAACAGGTTTACCCTTGCATCCTTCATTGCCCTTGGTGCGCCTGCTTGGACTTTACCAATTCCGAAACTCGATGCGAAGGTAAGGACGCGACAGCTCAACTGTGGGTCCAGCCCATCGGGGCGAGAAGACAGGGGCTATCTCAGTGTAGCGACACTGAGACTTTGCGGAACGACCAGGGAAGTGGATAACATCCACTAGGCGACTAGGGAGCAGGCAATGGGCGGCATTGCGAGACGGCGGGGGCAGCGGGGACGCATGAGCATGGGAAAATGAGTGGTGGGGTACGCTTAGGGGTAAAACTGTAACAATACCCTCCTCTTGCCAATAAAGCTGATAAGAGTCTGCTCGATCTCGTCTGGTCGCCACCACTCAAGATCTCGCCGACACTTGCTTTGCAAGATACCCGATAGCATCGTTACGCGAGTTGGCTAGTTTCCTCATTAGGCTCGAGCCCCTATAAGTGCTCGCTTGCTAGCTATTGTGTGCTACCAGCGTAACAGTAGCTCTTTCTCTTATACTCACCAGTGCTTGGTGTAAGTGCTGCAACTGAAGTGGAACCGTCTGTGGATTGTATTCAGAGTGGCTTTGTCCCTTTGTTGCTTTCTTAACTCAAATGAGCATGGAGATCCATTTTCCTGTACATTGGGGACAATGTTGGGTTCATTTGGGCAGCAAACATGCACAAAGCACATGCAGGCAATGGGTGATAGTAAACTGACTTCTTATTTCACACATAGTAAGTAGCAGATGCTTCATTGTATACTACTTGACAAATTCACAACTATTTTCATCCCATTAGTGTGATCATTCACAAACCCCACATTTCTTCATAATCCATGATCTGGAGCATAAACCAAGGGGTATGAATTAAAAGGATGCCAACTGGACATAAAGGCCAGGAACTCAGTGGTCTCATTTGCTAATGTATTATTGAGCACATGGGGTGTTATATCACCTCATCTCAGTCAATGGAGACAAAGGTCTCTGCAAAGGCATGTTTTTTTTGGTGGTGGAGAGTGCAGCATGCTCCCCGAAGAGCTTGAAGAATTACCAGAGCTACAGTTACTGCATTTTGATGTGCTTGCATGCTATGGTTATCATTCTTCAATGGATGTGACAGATACATAGTAAACCCCACATACATTACAGTTAAAGATGTAGGGGATAGACATTGAGCTTGACACCATCTGGGATATGCATTCCAAATGGGAAAGGTCAGGTTCTGTGACAGGTAGAGATGACACAGCAGACAGGTCTGTATCAAAGAGGTGATGAGTAGTGGAGGAAGTGGGAATCAGGGAGAGATCCCACAGCTCAGGGTTGGAGGTAGTAGACATAGAGGGGGCAACAGATGAACTTGCAGAGCTAGACAGGTGCCGGAGTCTCCGATCGTGCCTAATCGCCAGAGGTGCTGTCTAGCGTCATACCTGAAGTTTTACCAGACCCATATCTACCACCCGAACCACCCGACAACACCGCGCGGTGACGGAACGGACCCTCGAGCGTTGCGCTCGAGGGGAAGTGGACAGAATGTGCAAGCCGCAACACTCAAGCCACTGGCTGCAAATTGAATGTAACGGGGGCACCAGGAGGTGTCGAGGACGCTAGGAATATTCCACAGAACCTGCGCAACACATTGGAATGCGAGCGCAGATGGTTAGGGCGGCTAGATGAAGAAAGCGTACCTGAGGTGACACCAGACGAGCCAGGCAATCCGGGCGAAGAAGCGTGTGTGCCAAATAGTTTGGACACGTTCCCAAAATGTCCTGGAGGTGTGGGAACGAGTGCTTTGAAGACCCGAGCACGCTAGATCGAGATACCGGATCAGGAGTTGATTTGGGTGAGTTCGGTAACGAGATCTCACTGAGATGTCCAGGAGGTGGCGAAAATGGTCAGGACAGTTCCCACAGGTGTTCAGGAGGCCCCATGAGCGAGGGGACCCAGCGCTTGGACGTCCTGGACGTGCTATGCCGAGATATAGGGCCAAAGGGGATTTTGGGCGAGATGGTCAAACCGGGGGAGACATTGAGGGCGACGGAACGCGCCGAAATGCTGGAGACCGTGCCGAATAGGATGGGAAATGGTGCCGGATGGATGGTGCAACGAGGGGTGCGCGCTGCGACCCGAAACGAGTCGAAATGCGACTGCTGGCTATAGGTGGAGTGGGTCAGTATGGACTGCGCGAGCGCACAAAGCGCAACATACCTGGACCATCCACAGCACCTAGCAGGTGTCCCAGATGACCTGCCTTACCCGTGAACCCGCCGCACCGACGTGGCAAGCTAACGTCGCAATCTAGAAACATGAACCGCGTCAATACGAGAAAATGGACTCGCCACGTTATACGGCCGTGTCGAAGCCGAATTGGGCGAATCGGGTTTTCCGGGTATGTTGCATATGATCTACGGATGGTCTGGTTGCGATCCCGAGGCGCGATATGCGATGCTGACGGTGCTGGAGTCGATCAAAGGTGACCATGCGCAGGGAAAGGACAAGCACAAATTAGCCGAGCTGCGACTTTCCGTATATGGACTCCGCTCGAGCGCTGCATTTTCGGGACGCATCAGACGCATCAGATTTCATATGGACAACTTCATTTTATTGAGAAACCTTTGTGTTTTGATGCTGGATAGGTATCCATTCCCTTCTTTTAATTTTATTCACTCTTTTCATTACAGCAGACCACACTCCATTTGAGGGAAAGTGTAGGAAAGATTACGATCTATTCCTCTACTTCTCCTTTTCAGCATGCCTGTAGTTTGGGTGAACACCTTTTCTTCTGATGAGAAAGATGAGGTTAATAACAATGTTTAAATCCTACTTCGTGCTTCGGCGTTCACTATTCTCTCCTACCATGTACCTCAATTGACTTTTTGAGTCTTGCAAAATTTAAATTGTAAAATTTAAACATGGTGACTGGAGTCCTTACTTTGCAAATCGACAACTGGGGTACGCAGGCGGAGAAATTCGAAGCACAGACTGAGCGCGGTTGTCTGGCTTTCCATATTGGAGCGATTTTGCTTCCCGGGAATGTTTTGGAGTGCCCCCTCAGTGTCCACATCACCAGTCTCTGCTAGTACCGCCCTTGATGGCCTCGGGCGTCCGTCTCTTCGTTAAACGATATTCCTGAGTGGCTGAGTGGGCATCTGACTGTAGTGGGTAACTTGGGTCGTACTCAGAATCCAAGGCATTGGGAAGGTTTCCATGAGGTAGTGGCCGACCTGAGCGAATTCGTGAGCTAAGATGGGCTTGTCGCGTCGCAAATCCAATCGATTCTCGAATCCTCGCTGCCAACGTTGGATGCACACGAACGAATCGATGACTGCGCACGACCGAGTGACTTGAACATACCTCGGGCCTCAGCACTCTCCCCACGCTTGGTTACTTTCCTCGGGTGTGCCGCATCTGCCAATTTAGCCGATGTTCCGAGCAGGTTACCTGGTAGAGTTCCTCATCGTTTTCGACTCATAATTGCCTTGCTAGTCGTCCTCCGAATCATGTACGACTCTTGATCCTGGTCTGTAGTATGAAAGAGTCGGCGAGCGAAACCATTTAAACTAGTCTCGCAGATGCGGGCCTCAGGCCTGCTTACGTCATATTGATACCGAAATTCCCTGAGGGCCTCCTTGTCGGCCACTGCGTCAGTGGGATCGTTCGTGCGCAGCGTCACGACGGTCACCGGTCACGGTCAAGGAAGACCTGTCGCCAACTCGAGTATTCCAAGTCGTAGTAGTCGCTGCTTGAAAAACGCTTGACTTTTCTTCCACCAGCCTTTCAGTCTGAATTGGGTGATTTCCTCCTTTCGTTCGCTAGTTGCTCCCTCAAAAGAGCTGTAGACGAACCCATAGCACCCTGATCAAAATTTCCACAGGCTACACACAACTCATTCGCACACCACTCTATGCTTTAAAGACACCATATATTTGGCTACTAACTGTTTTCAAAAAGAAGCTCGTGGAGTTGCATGTACAGCGGAGAGGTATCGTGTCAAAGAACTCATTGGCATAATACAGAAGGTACGATGATAACTAACAGATAACGTGTACAGATAAATGAATGTCTACAGTCAAATACATGAATAACAGAACTAGTTACTATTGGGCGAAACCTTCCTGCATCATCATTGCCAACCTTCAGACCAAGCACGTCAAACCTGAAGGAGCCCCTGCGCTTCCTTCGATCTCGGTACGACCCTACACTTGAACGGCTTGAGATGACTGTAAAATTAGACGTCAGCAAATCCATACTAAAGCAAATTCGTAAACTCACCGTATGATCCCCTCCTTGGCGTCATACTTCGGCACGCACTCCACACCATTGTCGACACACCTTGACACATCCAATGTCGCCAGCGCCATCGTAACACTTGTAAAGATTGTCAACTCTGCCAGGGGTGCACCCGGACACGACCGCCTTCCCCACCCGAAACACACTTCACGCGGGTCGAGCTGCTTGTTCTCGCCGAGGAACCTCTCTGGGTCAAACATGTCTGGATCGGGATATGTCCCTGGGTCGGATAGCATAAACCTACACCAAATATTTCATGTGGATGAGATTTCGAATGGATGTCATTCTCGGCAAGTCACGAACCAAATGTTCGGGAGAATATATGTCCCTTTGGGGATTAAATATCCCTCGTAGACGATATCCTGTGTGTTGACATGCATTGCTAGAACGCAGGTCAGGCCAGAAATGTACATGCGCGAAGAAGATGCGTACTGAATGAGGCTACCACGTGCCAGCGAAGAAGTTCCATACAGATTGCATTTACGTATGGAAGCGCAACACGATCCTCGGGGGTTGGAAGTCTGTCATGCCCAACGACAGTATCCACTTCCGCCTGCGCCTTCTTCATAATTTCTGGGTGCATTGTCATTGCCAGGAAAAATGCAGATAGTGTAGACGGTGTCTGTTTCCGCGCCGTTCAGTATCATTCTCTTGTCGATGAAAAACATGCAACGCACTGTGTCCGATCCACCTGAGAAATCATAAAATCATAAGTTCGATCGTCTCGAGAACCATATACCGAAGCCATACCCAGGTACATGGAAAAAGAAGCCCACTTCAAAATCGTTTCTTCCTCATCAGTGACACCTCCCTTTTCCTGAAGCACCCGTGATATCAATGATGGTATGGCATCTCCCTTTGCCTAACCCTGCATCAGCGTACAAGCACAACGAACTCGAAGAGAAAACATACAAGTTGCTCCAACACGAACTCATATGGCGTGCTCACTGTCTCGCTCAGCATTTTTCGCCATCGTTTTGCATCTTTGTGGAAACCAGCTCCTGGGAACCACTCGGGCAAGTATCGCACTAGCCAAGTTCCTCAAGAAACTGCAATAGATCGAAGAAACTTGTAAAACGTACAGATCGGAAGCATGTCAACTAGAAACCGCCCCGGTGTAGTGACCGCGGAGAAATTGACCATAGCTTTATTGGCCATCTCCACGAGCGGATCACCATCTTCCTTGACGGTGTAACCATGCGAGATCTTCAAGATCACCGCGCCCGCCATTCTTCCCAAAATGTGTCAGATTAGCATGATCGTCTGGAGCCAATCAGTACCGCACCTGTGACAATGGGAGATCAGATCATCAAGGTTTTTCAACACATTGCGTAGCAATTGTTTCGCTTCCGCTTCTTCGGCAGGGTAGAATGACCGCAGGCTACTCTTGCTGCCAATCTGCTGATGGAAGAATGTGCGATGTTTTCGGTACACGTCACCGTATTGTAGGGAAATAGTGCCATTGTTCCAACCAACGAGGTGACCGCCCATCATGGAGTGTGGCCTGTTGGACGTGATGGCACTGTTCTTCTCGAGTAGGTCTTTGGCCGTCTTGGGGGAGTTGAGCACGACGTACTGCGTGCCCATCAAGTTAAGGGATATAATAGGGCCTGGTGCACAATCAGTGACGTGGGTATTTTGTGTCAAGCGTATGTGCACTTGCCATATTGTCGGCTCATAGCCCCCAATGTCTTGTACATAGCATCTTTCCGAATGTCGAGGAGGTTTCCAATGACGGGCAACCCAGAAGGCCCAGGCGGGAGGGGAGGCCTCCTGTATCTCCAGACCAATCGCCAAACGAGGTGCAATGACAAACCAAAAACGCAGACATGAAGGATTTCAATACCCATGATTGCAAAGCGACGGAACTGTTTGCAGGAGACGCTCGGCAGCTAGGTACGACCAAGGTCATGTTGATGGAATTCGAACTACCTTTATATTATATGATTCCTGAGTTTCAACGCGCAATAAAACAGCGATGGCATGAGTGGTTGATCTGGATTGACATGGCCCGATCCATTTAACCCAGATGACGAACAACACGGGCACTATCACTCACATGTAAGTAACTGATGTTGCAAACGTTTCAAGATCACGCGTCGTCTCTCCAATATTGAGGCAGGTAGGGTATACGTGTGACCTGGAGGAAAGACAGTGTGTAGCGGGCGTATTTGGAGGGTTTTCTAAAGACATCAGTAATTGACACGCGGGTTTCATTGGTAATTCAATGCCGCCGGTCGCCATGGTGCTGGCACTGAAGGCAGGGTGCGACCGCTTTGCCACAATCTTCGCCATTAGACATGTCGCACTCAGTAGGATCATGTGGGTGGAAATATGGTGTACGTGCTAGAAATGGATCTAGGAACGGATTCGAAGGATAGTCGCCCCATATCGTTTGAGGAGGCATTCCATGACTCTTAAGATCGTTTGGTAGGGAGTCTTCCGCTTTCCCTATGCAGGCGACTTCGATGCATGATTTATTGTTTCCCGGGTTACCGTTTGCAGCGACTTTGTTTTCTGAAAATGTTTTGGAGTGCCCGTACTCCCCCCTCAGTGTCCACATCACCGGGCTCTGCTAGTACCGCCCTTGATGACCTCAGGCGTCCGTTTCTTCGTTAAACGATATTCCTGAGTGGCTAGGTGGGCATCTGACCGTGAGTGAGCAACCTGGGCCGTATTCAGAGTCCAAGGGTTTGCATGAGGTAATGGGCCGACCTGAGCAAATTCGTGAGCTAAGATGGCCTTGTTGTCGCGTTGCCAATCCAATCGATCCTCAAATCCCAGCTGCCAACGGTCAATGGAACGAATCAATGACCGCGCACGACCGAGTGATTTGAACATACCTCATGCTTCAGCGCGCAGCGCTGAGACTCCCCACGCTGGGTTGCTTTCCCCGGGTATAGCCGCATCTACCAATTTAGCCGAGGTGTCGAACAGGTAGCAGAGTTCCTCACCGTTTTCGACCCATAATTACCTTGCTAGTCGTCCTCTGAATCATGTACAGCTCTCGATTCGGGCCTGTAGTATGAAAGAGTCGGCGAGCGAAAATATTCAAATATAAGCAGGCCAGATTGCCGCGCATAGCCGTTACAGCCAAAGGCAGAAATACTGAATGGTTTCCGTTCAGTATCACGGACGGTATAAGGATTAGTTACGGGACCTAGGTAAGCCAGCGTGCTTACACCTGTCTTGCAGGTGGCTAGGCAATATGCGTACCGTTACGACGGCCACAGTCAAGGGTGACCTATCTCGAGTCTTCGTACTACTTGAATATGCTTGACTCTGCTTCCTTTTTGAAGTTCCACCAGCTTTTCTGTCTGAACTAGTAGATGATTTCCTCCTCTCGCTCCATTTCCAGTCACATGCTACTTGCTCCCTCCAAAGATCTGTGGATGAGCCCATAGTACCCTGAGAGTTCCACAGGCTATACACAAACTCATTTGTACATTACTCCACCCTGTGAAGATGCTCACATTGTCATGTAGCACATGGCCACCCTGGGTTAACAATATCACTTGGTAGACAGGCACCCTGTGGTGGGCCTGTGGGTGCATTAGGAATACTTTTTGGAATTGGTAAAGTCCGAGCAGGCGCACCGAGGGCAACGAAGGATGCAAGGGTAAACCTATCAGTGGAAAGACTCACTGATAATACGAGAGTGAGAGTATCGCAAACAGAGTATAAGGAGCAAGGCTCAACTTAGAGATATCACAGTAGTGATGATAGAACTGAAAGATCTAGAGAAAAGCAACAAGCCATAAGGGCTGTCTTATATACAGTACATGAGTGTTTGTACTTATGTTCTGTATAGTACCTTTATAAGGTATAGTATGAAATACATGACAATATGATAGAGATAAGAGATAAGACTAAGCATATCGTCCAATAGCATAATAAGAGCTATTTGTAATGTGATAAGCGTGACTAGGTCTAGACAATGATGTCATATAGACCAGTCTAGAAACGTAGTGGCTATAAGTGAAATACAGAAATAGAACACTACCGTTTCAACAGCAAGATTGTTAGGT
>JBBPSI010000296.1:0-26657 GCA_038093515.1 Butyriboletus loyo
CTCTTTGAACATTACTTCTTGTTGTACTATAGAACCAGAGGTTGCCGGAAAGGTACCCAAGGTTTACCATGACTATTTAGATGTGTTCTCTGAGGATGAGGCAGCTAGAATTCCTGAGAGGAAACCATGGGATCACGTGATAGATCTCAAATCCGATTTCATACTGGAAAAAGAGTCGTGTCATTCCCATGTCCGATAAAGAGCAAATGCGAGGTTTTGTGGAAAAAGAACTCAAAAAGGGTTGTATCAGACCATCAAAGTCACCTCAGATGGCCCCTGTGTTCTTCATCCCCAAGAAAACTGGAGATAAGTGACTCGTTATGGACTATTGATATTTAAATGATGGAACCATTAAAAACGGTTACCTGTTACCCCTGATTCCGCAGTTGATTGATTGGCTGAAAGGTGCTGACATCTTCACTGCATTAGATCTCAGATGGGGATTCAATAATATTTGTATCAAAGAAGGTGATGAGTGGAAAGCGGCATTTGTAATGCCTATTGGAGCCTACGAACCCACGGTCATGTACTTCAGGCTTACCAATTCCCCTCCCACATTCCAAAACATGATGAATGACATCTTCAATAATATGTATGCCTGCATCATTATTTATATTGATGACGTTATGATATTCATGAAAGGAAAAACAAAGGCCGAGCATGAGGAAAAAGTAAAAGAAGTACTCCAGCACCTTCGAGAAAACAATTTATTTGTAAAACCAGAGAAATGTGTATTCTCTTTGGATAAAGTGGACTTTTTAGGTATGGTTGTATCCCGAAACAGTGTTGAAATGCAGTCAAAGAAGACAGATGCCATCCGAGACTGGCCTGTGCCCTCACGTCTTAAGCAGGTTCAAGTGTTTCTGGGGTTATGCAACTATTACTGAAGATTTATTGAGGGATTCTTGGAGATTGCCTGACCCCTTAACAACTTAACAAAAAAGGACACCCCTTTCAAATGGGGCTTAGACAAACAAAGAGTGTTTGACACACTAAAGAAAAAATTCACTATGGCTCCACTTTTACCCTACCCTGATTGCAACAAGGAGATGCAGGTAGAAATGGATGCCTTGGACATAGCAGTCAGAGCAGTTCTCTCCATGAAAGGATCAGATGATCTGTGGTGACCCTGTGCCTTCTTATCACATTCCTTTGATGCTGCCAAAAGGAATTACCCTATTTATGACAAAGAATTGCTAGTAGTTATTTGTGCACTAGCAGAATGGCGCCATTACCTTATTGGTTAAGAAGGATTCAAAATCTGGACCAATCACAAAAACCTAGAATATTGGAAGAAGCCGCAAACACTGTCTGGAAGACAAGCCCGATGGCATACACTTCTTAAAGAATTCAATTACTTATTTGTTTATAAACCTGGCTCAACCAATGGCAGAGCAGACACATTGTCATGTCGAGCACACATAAACTAAGTCTGATAGGCTAAAAGGGCAAGCTTGGCACTTTATATTGGTATTCTGGGTTTGTTTTACTTGGACTTCAAGCACTGTGTTGTGAGCTGCCATTATGGTGTTCTTTATTTTCTGAGAAAAGGCTTGAACACTTGGGTACTTGTCATTGGATGGGTCATTCCACATGAAGGTCTGGGGTATTCATCCTGAGTTCAGGAAGAACAGTGTGTAGCCTGTTGTTTCCAATCAGGATACATTAATAGTGAACTCAATTGCTGGCAGACAGGATACCCAATCTCTTTGATGCAGTGTAGAGAACACATATCCTCTAGGTTGCAGTTGCTTCTCCTTCAGCCAATTTAGCACCCACATGGATTACAAACAATGACCTCACAACTCTCCTCACTTTCTTTCATCTTCTTTGCCACATTCCATCCTATTCTGATATCTCCATGGTCATCAAGATTCCATGTCAAGGCTGCATGTGTCTGGAAATTGTTCACTGGTAGGTTCCTTTCTATTTGATCTCATACTTATTATATCCAATTGACTTCTATGACACCTGCTATGATTATGTACATTCTGTCGACAATTTCCTTAATGTTTCTACTTAGTTTTTACTTATCCTTAGTGTTTCAAGCCTTGGGAAATGCCCAGACTATAAAAGGGTTGTAACTACAACCCAAAATACGACTTTTTGACTCTCCTGCCTCTCTGTGCAATTGTCTAGTCATCTGCTGCTCTTGTTCCTCAATCTTCTAGCAATAGCCAATGGATTCCATCTATCTTCTCACATTTCTGTGTCCTCTCCAGTCTGTTCTGCAGCAGAGACAGTCTGAAATTACAGGTTTTCTATATAGGCATCAGTGGAAACAACCTTTTCTGGTGTTCCTCTTCATTGTAGAAATGATGCATGTGAGGGTGTACCAAAGGTACTCACTGATTGGTTGTTAGTGGCTTGCTGGTGTGCATGTTGCAGTGTAAGAACAAGATTGATTAGAACTCAGATAAGCTGAGTTTGAAGTACATATATGGTCTGACTACACATGTTATGTAATCAGTATATTATATAATTCTAATATATGTTCAACACTCCCCCAGCAACAATGAGATCAGTGCATAGTAATATGCACTCATGTTGTTTCAAGTATATAGGTGCTAATAAGCACACTAGGTGAGTGGCAGGTGCAGGAGATTGCACACTGTCTAATGTTATTAAGTTAACCAGTGTAAGTCAACATCAACTTGCACAGCAGTTCATATGAATTAATTTATAAAGCACTATTGTGGTGCATTGTAGAATACTAATCCCAATTGTGATCAGAATTGATCCAGCTTTACATGACCTAGGTTATTAGTGAACATATTGGTAGGGTTGGAAGCCCCTTTAACAAAGTTCAACTAATCCTTCATGTACAAATTCCTGTACACCATGCCATTTGATATCAACATGTTTGTTATGTTTTTCAGTAATGGGATTGGATGCCATAAAGATGGAACCTTGGTTGTTGCTGCATATATAGTGGCTCAAAAAACTGTCATTTTAGAATAGCTGACATTCCATCAAACCTTATCCACATTACCTCATTTCTGGGCCAATAGAAGGCCAAGAGTGGGTACTTTATTTCATACACCCACTGCCTAGGGTTAGGATCAGGGGTTATTGTGTTGAGTGATATTTAATGTAAAACATGCAAATATGCAGACAGTTTTTTGAGCCACTGTAGGTATATAGGAGCAAGCTGATAACCAATTTCCTCAAGTAGTGAACAAATCCAAACTACTTGCTTGCTACAATCAGAGAGTGCAACATAGTCAGCTTCCATAGTGGAATAAGCTAGCTGGCTTTGTTACCAAGATTGCCAACTGAAAATACAGTTTGCTAGTTTAATAAACCAGCCAGTCTGAGAGCAACATGAGTTGGGGTCAGAAGCCCAATCTGAATCAGTATCAGCAATCAAGCTAGATTTTGAACTACCATCATATACAAGGGAATAATAATGTGTCCCTGTTACGCTGGGCGCTAACAACTAGAACAGCGAGGAGGCACTCTGGAGTGGCCTCAGGACTCGGGAGACGATTCTCAGGCTGGGTCTCAGACTATGTCTTAGTGCGCACACTAAGAGTCTGGAGGAGAACTAATTGCTAGCAGGTGACTGCGTAGAACTAGATACTGTACATGGTATAAAGGCTGGGTCTTTATACTACTGGGGTCTGCGCACAGACCATGTCCCTAATTGAGCCGCGAGAAGGGAAAGTACAAACGGGGAAGAGATACTCTAGAACATTCTGGAGTATGAAGGAAAGTGCGTCCGTGCGCGGGAAGTGGTGACTAAGCTAGAACAGTTGGTACCGTTCAAAGGGAACTAGCTGTAAGCTAGGCGAATGAAGTAGTCCAAGTGGTAGTGGATGGAAAAAGTATACCACTACCGTAACATTACCCCCTTCCCATGGTGGAGACTCCGACTCCACAACTTGAAAACTCCCTTCATTGAGACGCTCCCTCGTTGAAGTCGTAGTCGTAAGGATCGTCGGCAGGGAGGTCCGCCCATGCGTCGTCCCGGAACATGCAGTTGGCGATGATGTGGCCAACGGCGCTGCATAGGCTGCAGGTGCACTCTGGACAAAACTCCTGTATATGACCAGGGGCGATCCGATGACAGAAGGGGCACATATAGTTGGGGCACTCCCTGCGAAAGTGGCCAACGGTCCCGCACTCGAAGCAGAGCTGCGGGCGGACGAGGCAAGGTCGAGCAGGGCCCGGGCTGGGACCAGGGGATCGATTGTCGATGATGATAGGGGAATTACGAGTGCCCTGACCAGTGAGGTAGGGGGGTAGGGGTCCGTAGGAAGAGTCATTAGAGCTACCAGCTGCGGCGGCAGGGGTAGTGGCACGAGGGATGAGTTGGATGGAGGGGGTTCCTCGTCGAGTGGACGGTTGGGGGGTGACGGAGCAGACGGCTCGGTTGGCAATTCTGCGTCCTGCAGCGGTGAGAGTGACTGACCCGGGGATGGCTCCGACCTGGAGTAACGCCTGGCGAGGTTGGCGACGCACTGTGCGAGGTGGTAAGGGGGAGTGTCGACGAGCGACCTGGGGTTCGTCGACGTCGGTCCGAAAGGACTCCAGGGACTCTCCTGTCATCTCACGAGACGAGTCTGCTACCAGTGTGGTTGCAGGCGATTCTCGAGTGGATGGCGCTGGAACAGGTACAGGCGAAGGAGATCTTGCCGGGGGAGGACGAGGCACTGGATTGGGGCCGCGAGCCATGGGGCGGAGGTAGCCGATGCGGTCGGCGGAGTGAAGGTAGAATTGCCGCTCCCTAGGAGCAAGTGTGATGAGGATAGGACGGAGGACTGGGGCCAGAATACCTGGCAAAAGTTGATCAACCACGTAGCCGAAGCCTTCAGCGTGGAGGATGTCGAGGGTGTATCCCCTAGCCTCCATCAAGGAGGACTCAAGGGCGGCGGCATAGACGGGGGGTTGGTTGTCTGGACACAGACGGGTATGGACGGTGCGGGCGAGGGCGTAGGAGCGGTAGAGGGAAGCGAGGGTACGGAGGACATAGTCCCCGGTGAAGTCCATACGCTGTTCCAAAGCGTAGGTGGCGACGGGATTTTCTAAAACAGCGGCGTAGAGCACACGGCGAGACGACACTGGAAGGCGGGAAGAGCGAACAGGGGGTTGAGGCGGAAGAGGGAGGTTCTCATTGTTGTTGTCAGCGGCAGAAGAGGCGTTGTTTTCGACTGGGGAGATGGACATTTTCGAGTGTTACTGCGAAGATGGGGAGGGAAAGTCCTTGGGGTGGCGCAGCTTATAAGCCTTGAGCAAGGCCTGCGCATGGACCAGGTTCCCGTTTGGTTCCCAGGTGTTCTCAGCTGCGGAGTATCCTTTCCAGGACACAAGGAATTGACGGCGTCCCTTCGAGCCGCGATGGGACAAGATCCGATCGATCTCGTACTCTTCATCTCTGTCTATTTCTTCCGGAGGAGGGTTTGTGAAATTCGGACCATGTTCCGCAGTTTCACGATAAGGAGTCAGGAGGGATGCATGGAAGACGTCATGGATCTTCCAGGTCGGTGGTAGTCGGAGCCTGTACGCCACAGGGGAGATGACTTGTGCGATTTCGAACGGACCTTCCCGTCTAGGGGTGAGCTTCTTTGACGGGTACCTGAGTTGAAGGTTGCGTCCTTCGAGCCAAACCTTATCCCCAGTCTTCCATGGATGGAACTTGGAAGAGATTCGTTCCTTCATCAATCGCCGTGCCTTTTCGTGGGCTTCCAGGGCCTCCGTTCGGGCTCCCGTGAGTTCCGAGAGTCTAGACTCGAGGGCAGGGAGGAAAGTCTTTCCGATTGGAGGATAAGACCTCGGCTCATACCCGACCATCAGGGAGAAGGGGGTCACATTGGTTGACGAGTGGGTCATGGAGTTGTGGGAGAATTCGGCCATAGGGAGTAGTTCGGCCCATCGTTCTGGGTGACCGTCGCAGAAGATCCGTAGATATGTTTCTAGTTCTTGGTTGACTCGTTCTGTTTCGCCATCGGTCTGTGGGTGATACACGGAGGAGAGGGCGAGGTCGTAATCGAGGAGTCTTGCGAGTTCTCTAGCAAAAGCGGATGCGAACTGTGGGCCTCTGTCAGAGATGCAGTGGGAGTGTAGGCTGAATCGAAGGAAGACAGTTTTGAAGAATAATCTGGCGACTCCTGCTGCGTCGATATCTTTGTTGCAAGGGGAATAAATTACCCCCTTCGTAAGCCCATGGTCTACCACGACCATGACTGAATCATATCCTAAAGACGGAGGAAGCCTGGTGATGAGATCAACCGAGACTTGCTCGAAGGGACGAGAGGCCACGCTGGCCAGCGGAGTGAGGGGAGGAATGGTGGGGTGGGTATTAACCTTGTGCGCCTGACAGACAGCGCAGCCAGAAACAAAACGGCGGACCAAATTAGCCATCCCTGGCCACCAATAATCCCGTTGTACTAGGTTCTGGGTGCAGAAGATGCCACCGTGACCTCCAGCGGGACTTTCGTGCAAGGATTGGATGAGGTCGACTCGTGCCTCCTCAGGGATGTAGCGCTTCTTATGGAAATACAGCTCTTTGCCGTCGAAGTCCCAATCACCAGCATTCATTTTGGGGAAGAGGGGCGAATCTTCGTAAAGAGGCTGCATGCACCGTTTGATCATGGGGTCGCTGGGGGTTGAAGCGGTGATCTTTTCTGCAAGTGCGACATCAATTTTCCTGGCGAACAGGTTCTCGGGGAGAATGGTGACCTCCTGGTTGTCGGCGGAGGTGTCAACGTCATCTTGTCGGGATAGGGCATCTGCAGGGCCCATCTGAGTCCCGGGAATGTGGTGGAAATGCAGGTCGAAATCCTGCAAGAACATTAGCCAACAAGCTTGTCGGCGAGACAACTTGTTTGGTTGGCAGAAATATGTGAGATTCTTATGGTTGGTGAGAATCTCGACCTGGTGACCAGTACCTCGCAGGTAGTGTCGCCATTCTTCTAATGCGTGAATGACCGCGAGCAGTTCACGATCATAGATATCATAGTTGCGCTCAGCCGGTGAGAGCGTCTTTGAGAGGTAGGCACAGGGGTGGAGATCCCCATTGATGTCCTTCTGCATAAGTACCGCTCTGGTAGCAGTAAGCGAGGCGTCCGTCATAACGGCGAATGGTTTCGTGACATCAGGCATGGAGAGGATGGGTTGTCATAAGAACGACTGCTTGATTGCTTGGAATGCCTGTTCACAAGCCGGGGTCCATGCCCATGGTGAGTTCTTCTTGGTCAAGTTGTGGAGAGGTTTTGCAATGTGGGAGAAGTCTTGGATAAATCTCTGATAGAAGTTGCAAAAACCTATGAAGGATCTGACAGCCTTCACAGAAGTTGGGGGGTTCCATTCACGAATGGCCTTCAATTTGGTAGGGTCCATCTTGACCTGCCCTTCTCGGACCATCATCCTGAGGTACTCCACTTCTTCAGCGTCAAACGAACATTTCTCCAGTTTGAGAAATAACTTGTGTTCACGAAGACGCTCTAGGACACGGATCGTCTGTGCTTCATGCTTGGCAGCGGTGGTGGAATGGATCAAAAGGTTGTCCATGTAGATAATCAGCCAACCTTCCGCCATGAGGTCACCGAAGATGTGGTCCATCAGGGCCTGGAACGTGGCTGGGGAGTTGCAAAGTCCAAAGAACATCACGGTGGGCTCGAACAGCCCTTGAGGGGTGATGAAGGCTGCTTTCCAGTGGTCATTCGGCTTGATGAGGACATTGTTGTATCCCCAGCGGATATCCATCTTGGTGAAAATCTTTGATCCCTTGAGGCGATCGATGAGGTCGGAGATGAGAGGGAGAGGATAGGTGTTTTTGACAGTATGCGAGTTCAGGTACCTGTAGTCCTGACAGGGGCGTAGCGAGCCATCCTTCTTGGATACAAAGAAGAAGGGGGCTGCCTGAGGAGATTTGGAGGGGGTGATCTTTCCCGACTTGAGGTGTTCCTCGACGAAAGCTTTGCAGGCTTCCGATTCTTTCGGATTCAAGGGGTAGACCTTGGCGACTTTCGGAACAAAGTCTTTGTCGAGGTCGATAGCGTGGTCGAAAGATCGGGACGGGGGTAGTTCCTCAGTGTTCTTCTTGTCAAAAACGTCCGCAAAGGCGGCGAACGGGGTAGGGAGAACTGCTTTCTCCTTGACGGCTTGAGCGGCGATCTCAGTGGCGATGGTTGCTTTTCGAATAGGGTAAGCTTCCCTTGCTGAAGCGTCTACTCGCTTCTTCCAGAGCTTGGCGATCTTGGAGTCTGGGTCCAAGTCAAGGTACCGTACCAGGTACCGTTGAGCGATTGCCCGAGGGGAGTCGTGTCGGGGCTTCTTGATTTGATCTGGGAGATCGATGTGGCCAGTGGCCCAATCTATTACCGGGTTTGCTTCTCTTAACCACGGTAGTCCCAGGATCATGTTTTCTCTTCCTATGTTGAGGACTAGGAAACTCCGTTCCTCCTCGGTTTCTCCAACTCTGATGGAGAGGGTGACCTTGTGTCGGATGACTCCTCCTTGGTTGTTTGACCCGTCCACGTTTTGGGCACTAAGTGGCTTGGGTAGCCGTTCCATCGGCAGTTTCTTTCGCTTCACTAGATCTCGGTCTATGAAGCATCCGCTTGCGCCGCTGTCCACCAGGGCGAATGTGTCGACGATTTGTCCCCCTTCATGCGCGAATAATGACACTGGGACTCGAATAGATTGCGCATTTGGGTTTGATAAAACTACAGGGGCGATTACATGGAGAGGCGAAGACGTCGAAACTTCCCTCTCTTCTAAAAATCCTTTGGCCATGCTTCGGCCACCTTGGTTGCTGCGACGGGCAGCTTTTCTTCATCTTCGTTGAAGCATGCCTTGAGGACGTTCAAGACATCTTCTTGCTGGGTGCCTCGACCTTTTAACTCGGACAGGTAGTCGACGAGTGGGGAGGGCTTGGGCTCTGGTTGCGTGACGACGGCGGCGCGTGTGCGCTGAGGGTTGCGAGGGGGGCGAGAGGGTGGTCCTCGGGAGTTCTGCCCGTTGCGAGGGGGACGAGGATGGTTGGTAGAGCGGCATCCGACTTGGTGGCATATGAAACACTTGTTCTGTTTCATGTACTCCGCGCGTTGCACGGGAGTAAGTCGGACAGCATCAACGTCCATGGCGTTGGGGTCCCTTCTGCTGGTCGAGGGTTTGGAGGAAGAGGAGAACGTGGGAATGTAGCGTTTCCCTGCGCGGAGGTCGTCGATGCGCTTGTGCTGCGCATGGAAGGCGGATGTTTTCTCGGCCCATCCGGCAAGCGTGGTAGGGGGTTTCTCGCATGAGAGGACAGATTCTGCGAGGCGGGGGTCGAGACCACGAATGAACCATTCAATGAGTGCCTTTTCATCGATGATTCCTGACTTGGCGGCGAGGAGTTGGAACTCCGTGACGTAGGTGTCGTAGCCGTCCTTGCGGTTGGCCTTGTTCTGGGTGAGGTTCCCCAGGTCGATACAGGCGCTTTCTCCTACGTCAAAGGGGTGGAAGACCCTTTGGAAGTCCTCGCAGACTGTCGAGAACTCTCTTTGTCGCGCTGTGGGGTGTCCGTCTAGAAGGAGACTCATCCATCCTTCAGAGAATGTTTTGCCTTTCCCTTCGCTCATTTTCATGAGGAGGGCATTGATCTTTGACTCGTCGTCGGGGAATGCCGTCTGATTGGCGGCGAAGTAGGTGCGCATGGCGAGGAGCCATGGCGAGGCGTCTTCGTTGAGACCAGAGAAGTCTTTGGGGACGATATTCTTTTTGTCAGACATATCGTTGTTGTTGTCTTCGTCGTCAGATGGATCTGCAGGAGGATAGTACGGTGGAGAGGGAGAGCGGGAGACGTGGGGGGAAACGTGGGGGGTTCTGTCGAGCCAGTCGCTGTCGTAACCGTCGTTGCTAGGGGTAGGTTCCGATCCTTGCCCTTGACCCTGGTCCTTGGGTTGGTATGAGGGTTCGGGGTCAGACTGGGGCGAAGGGTCAAACTGGGGTTGAGGGTCTGGCTGGGCGGGAGAGTGTGGCGGTGATGGGTTGTCGACGACGATGGGTTCCGGTTCGGGAGAGGGAACGCGGAAAGAACGACCGACGCGTCTTGAACGTGAGATGGAAATGGTGGGCGAGGGGAGGGCGGCTTTACTGCTGGAGAGCAGAAGCGAGGTGAAGATCTAGTTCTTTTGTTACGCTGGGCGCTAACAACTAGAACAGCGAGGAGGCACTCTGGAGTGGCCTCAGGACTCGGGAGACGATTCTCGGACTGGGTCTCAGACTATGTCTTAGTGCGCACACTAAGAGTCTGGAGGAGAACTAATTGCTAGCAGGTGACTGCGTAGAACTAGATACTGTACATGGTATAAAGGCTGGGTCTTTATACTACTGGGGTCTGCGCACAGACCATGTCCCTAATTGAGCCGTGAGAAGGGAAAGTACAAACGGGGAAGAGATACTCTAGAACGTTCTGGAGTATGAAGGAAAGTGCGTCCGTGCACGGGAAGTGGTGACTAAGCTAGAACGGTTGGTACCGTTCAAAGGGAACTAGCTGTAAGCTAGGCGAATGAAGTAGTCCAAGTGGTAGTGGATGGAAAAAGTATACCACTACCGTAACAGTCCCATGTAGATATCAGCAAATGTATAATGCCTTATCAAGGTGTTCTGCAGTGGAATTCACTGCATGACAAGACAGTGCTGTAACAGCATACAGTGGGCAACAAAACCATTGCAATGTTGGCAACATTTTGACTGTTAAGCTAATAACTCAAGAACCACTAAAGGTAAACCTCCTAAACCTACCCATAGAAGAACACCATAATCAAGGGCTTTCCAAATATATATACATTGCTTATGTAATTCATTCTATATCAGGAGATATTCACCAATCAAGCAAGGTGTTATAATTGTATCTCTTATAACAGACTTTTGCATTTGGACTTCACCATTTTTCTTTCAAAGGTCATGTGACTCAGTGCATGTGATCGTGGGATTATACATGTGACCAAAGGATGACTAAGCATATGACATCATGGTCCAGACTGGCCCAGACTCTATGACGTCATGCCTCATGTATTTAATCTCTGTTTGCTTCTCTTCTCTTTGATCACTGTCAACTTCTCTTTGATTGCTGTTGACTTCTCTTTGATTGCTGTTGACTTCTCTTTGATCACCATCAACTTCTATTTAATCTCCATCGACCCTGTACTTCTTCTTATACAGTGGCTCAAAAAACTGTCTGCATGTTTGCATGTTTTACATTAAATATCACTCAATGCAATAACCCCTGATCCTAACCCTAGGTGGTGGGTGTATGAAATAAGGTACCTGCCCTTGGCCTTCTATTGGCCCAGAGATTAGATAATATGGATAAGGTTTGATGGAATGTCAGCTATTCTAAAATGACAGGTCATGTGGACAGTTTTTTGACTTTAGGTTTTGATCACATATATTAGACCCTAGATGCTGTAATATCATTACATACATCCATAAAGGGTCCTATTATGTCACCTTTATATAACTGAGTGTCAGCCAACATATAAAAACCCCATCTTCCCATGTTTATTTTCTCACCATCACCATGAAATCCATTTCCACCTCTCCAAGACAAAATATTATCTCTCTCTCCTCTCTTGGCCTTTCAACTAGGAAGATTGCCTCCCAGACTGGCCTAGGGAAGTCTACTGTGGCTAGAGTACTCCAAGAGATCCAACCTGACAAGGAGAAGCTTCATGCTGGCTGTCCTTCTAAGCTTACTCCTACCAACAAATGTGCTATTGTCTAGCAAATCATTACTGGCAAGGCCAAAAATGCAGTCCAGGCTACAAATTTCATTAGTTCCATCATTGAACCTCCCATACCCTCCCATACAGTAAGAAAAGACCTCAAGGAGGGTGCATTTAAAGGCTGTGATAAAGAAGAAGAAATGTCATCTTCCAATCAGCCCTAGAAAAAGATGATTTCCCTTTTCTCTCAAGTATCAATAAGGACTGGAAGAGGATTATTTGGTCAGATGAGACCAAAATAAATAGAATTGGGTCAGGTGGACAGGAGTGTATGTGTGGAAAAAGAAGACAAAGGGCCTAACTGCCAGAGAGGTTACAGGTGCAGTCAAGTTTGGAGCAAATTTCCTGATGGTATAGGGTTCAATGGAGTGGGGGCTTTAAGTGAGGTTGAGGGGAGGATGGATGGTGAACAGTATGTGTAAATTCTAGAGGAAGAATTGCTATAACACATGGAGAAATCTGGAATTTCTCAACATGATATCATTTTTCAGCAGAATAATGATCCCAAACATACCTCCAAAAGAGCCCAGAATTGGTTTGGGGAGCAAGGAATCAAGCTTCTGGATTGGCCTGCACAATCTCCAGACCTCAACCCCATTGAACACACTTGGAATCACCTCAAAAGATGTCTCTCAGCTTATAATAGTGCTCCTATAGGAGTTCATCAATTATGGGAAAGGGTGGTGGTAGAGTGGGGGAATATTTCTGTGGAACAGTGTCACAAATGGATAGAAAGCATGCCTAGAAGAGTTGAAGCAGTTATCAAGGCCAAGGGAGCTCATACCAAATACTAGATAGTTGGATTTTTGTAAAGTCAAACAACTGTCCGCATGACCTGTCATTTTAAAATAGCTGACATTCCATCAAACCTTATCCATATTACCTGATTCCTGGGCCAATAGAAGGCCAAGAGTGGGTACCTCATTTCATACACCCACCACCTAGGGTTAGGATCAGGGGTTATGTCATTGAGTGATATGTAATGTAAAACATGCAAACATGCAGACAGTTTTTTGAGCCACTGTATGTACATGTATAGTAATTAGTCTCACACACTGCTTGGTCTGTGCGCATTCTCTTGTAATATAAAAGGCTTGTGGTTTGGGCTAGGATTCCCTAGCTTTAACCACTTGTCTATTTGCTGGCAACAGTTGAGGATTAAGATTAAAGCTCCTTGTCCACACTCGCCAGTACTTTCTGTAGTACTGCAACAGTTGCGGAACCACTTGTGACTTGTATTCAGACTAGCATTCGACTGTCGATTGCTATCGTTACACAAGGGTACTCATTATAACAGTTTTGTTACTGATATCAAGGGTATCTAAATTAGTATGAAGTATATCCTCCTTTGGCTTTAATCACCTCCTGAATCCTTTTAGGCATACTCTCAATCAACTCCTGACACTGTGCAATCCCAATCCTATCCCACTCTGCCTGTACATGCTCCCACAACTCCAAAACCCCCTTAGGTGACTCAGGATACTCTGCTAGCCTTCTTTTGAGAAGAAACCATAGGTATTCTATGGGGTTGAGGTCTGGAGACTGAGCAGGCCATACCATGACCTCAAATCCATTGTCAGAAAACCACTCCTTGGCTCTCCTGCTGGTATGCTTGTGGTCATTATCCTGCTAAAAGATAATGTTCTCTGAAATTTTTGCATAATACTGAATCCATGATCTGCACATAAATATTAGCATCCATCTTACCATCAATCTTGCAAGCCATTCCAACTCCCTCCCAGATCATACAACCCCATATCATCACTGATCCTCCTCCAAACTTCACTGTACCTTCCACCAGCCTATCACTTAGGCCCTCTCCTGCCTTTTTCCACACCCATTTCCTTTCATCTGACCCAATGCAATTGATTTTGGTCTCATCTGACCATATGACATGCTTCCAGTCCTCCATAGTCCAATCCTGATGGCTTAAAGCAAAGTCCATTCTTGCCCTCCTATGATGCATAGAGAGAAGGGGGGGTTTCTTCTTCACCACAGCCTTCATACCAGTCTTCCTGAGGTGATGACGAATGGTTTTGGGGGAGATGGAATGGTTCTTGATGTCCTGAAGAGTTTTGGTAACCTGGACAGCATTTTCAGCCTTCCCAGTACCAATAAGACAAATGGCATGGCGCATGTCAGTGGGAGTTATGAGGGATGGGCAACCACCAAAGGCTTTGAGTAGGTCTGGATAGTGTTTGGAGCAAAGTCTACTAATGGTAGAGTGGTTGAGACCAGTAGAATGTGAGATCTGGCAAGTGGATTGACCCATTTCCAGGCAGGAGATGATTTGGTTGGTTTGTTCAATAGAAAGGGATTTCATGATGGAAGTAATGGAAAAAGCGATGGTGTTTTGATGTGTTTGCACAATGTTGAACTTCTTATGCATCACATGACCCATTGCTTATGTAATACTCAGCCACAATATATGATTCTAACATTTTATAGGGTCAGCAACAAAACTGTTGCAATGAGTACCCTTGCTTGATTGGTGAATATCTCCTGATATAGAATGAATTACATAAGCAATGTATATACTTTTGGAAAGCCCTTGATTATGGATTTCTGCTATGGGTAGGTTTAGGAGGTTTGCCTTTAGTGGTTCTTGAGGTATTAGCTTAACAATCAAAATGTTGCCAACATTGCAACAGTTTTGTTGCCCACTGTAGGTCTTTATTTGCTCAAATGCACATTTCTTAGTCACTGCCCACTGGAAAGGGACAGTGTCGTTGGTTACATCTGACAGCACTCCCAATGGAACCCTCACTTTGTGAATATTGTCAGCAAGAAAACCAACCACACCAATGAACCCACAAAGGAGATCCTGGTTGGTAGGAGCCTTCTAGTTAATAACCTTGTTGACCTTGTTGGGGTCCATTTGGATACCTTCATCATAAATGATGTGCCCCAAAATCTTCATTTCTTTACACAGGAACCATAATTTGGATTCACTCAGATACAACCACTCTCACCAGAGTATCATTAATACTATACTAACATGTCTAACATGATCTTCCAATGTCTGGGAGTAGATAATGATGTCATCCAGGTATACATCCATCCATTGCCCAATATAGCTACCAAACAAATGGTTCATGAATGCTTGGTAAGTAGCTGGTGCATTGCAGTCCCCTATCTGAATAACCATGCTAACCATGTTCCTGTCAGGTATAGTGATGGCTGATCGGTCAACATGCTCATGTATGATCCTGATCTGCTCATAGGCATCCTGCCCATCAACCATGGTACAGTACTTTCCTTTGCACACCTGGAAAAGTATTCCATCAATATCCAGCAATGGAGATGACATTTTCATGATATTCAGATTCCAGGCCTGGAGATCCACAATGGTGCATAGTTTATCACTACCAACCCTCTTTATAAACATCATCAGAACAGTATTACTAATAGTGGTGACTTTCCACTGGCCCAACTGTAGGTAGGCCCACTGTTTATCAACCCACTGAGGTAACAATGTCTTGGGGCAGCAAGATGCTCGCCATGGATAGATCTTCCCAGGATCAATCAAGGGTATCATATGGTTGATAGCTTGTAATGGTGGCAACTCAGTCTCACTGGCTTTGGCACACAGCAGTTTGGCCAATTCATACAGTTGCTTTCATACCACTTTAACCCAGTTATCCAGCATTTTGGCTACTCAAGACTCCAGTACCTGGACTTGTCCTCCTTTTATTGGGTGAGGTGTCAAGCTTCCCACTATGACCCAAGCCTCATTCAACCCAACAAGAACTTGATGCTGGAACAAATAAGGTGTTCCAGTAGATTGTAATTTTGTAAGTTTGTGATATCAAAGTATCGCTTGCAATCTATTCCTTGATACTGAAGTTGAGCTTTAGCTCCATAATTAATCTTGGATTTAGAACCTTGCACTGCCAACTGAACTGTCAAAGGCTTCACCAGCTTGATTCAGCAAACATTTAGTTGTTCAGCCAGGGTTGATGACATGAAGTCAGCCAATGATCCAGAATCAATCAGGGCACTGTTACACTTAGACTGGGTAAGTTTGAGCATAGACTTGGATGTAGTTCTGAAACTCAATAGTTCTTCTAGATGTCAAGTCTAACCTCCTTCTAAATGAAGGATTTGTCCAGTGTTCTTTTGAAGGAAGACGACTTGCTACAAGAGACAAGAAGACAAGGATATCAACTATGATTCCAAGTAGATCTAGCTTAGTGTACATGGTAGCTAGGTCTCACCTCTTTATAGTATTCAACATATGTACAGACTAACAAATAGAAAAGGAAAGGTAACTATCATATGATATGGAGAAGAATTGCCATTGGCTAAAGGGAAGTCATATGATAGAAGGTCATGGAATGTTCCATATAACAACCTTGAATGGGAAGTGATGAATCAAGAGTTTGATCTTATTGTTCAAGAAAAGAAGAAGAAAGTTCTGAGTTAGATCGGCTAAGGGATAAGCTATTATGAGATATGATATGCTTAAGTAGTAAAAGAAAAGAATGAATCATAATAGACATGTGCTGGACTTTCATTGATTTGCACTACAACAACAATGGGCTTGGGTATCAGTTGTTTGAAGTCTCAGGTTACTCCCCTATTCCATTCAACAGTGGTGTAATTGCCTCTGGCCACTTGGATCCCTTGCATACTGATTTTTTCAACAGTCATACTTTATGATTGAAACATGCATAGAGGACAGCACCCCACTCTCCTCCTGAGAGTACAACCAGGATGGTACCTCAATATCATCTAGTCAGTCATCCAAGTTCTTCACCACTGCATTTCTTCACCACTGCATGGCTTGCTCATACCAGCAAACCAGGTTAAACTTCTCAGTAAGTAGCAGACTCAATGGCAAGGGCACAACCAACTAAACAAGCCAGTTATGAACTTCCAGGTGGTAGTCTTCACCACCTTCATCTGTGAGACACTCAAAGCAGCAAAGCTGATCACTATTTTCCTGCAAAGGATCAAATGCATTGGTCAACATTGTATTGACTTACTGTGCAAGTGGTCATGCCATTCCCAGCTCATGCACTTGATTTCATTGCTGACTCCAGTTCTCCACATCTTCATATATTAGGACTTCTGAATACCAAACAGCAACTTGGAAATCACTGTCTAGTAACCAGGCAGTGCAAACTAACACCCCAGCCTCCAAGTGTGCAAACCACTGACAGGTGTCATTGATTATGTGGTGAGTGTCCAAAACCTGGAAACACCTAAACTATGTGGCTGAGTATGTTTCAATCCTAGACATGTCATTGCCAGGGTAGGGTCCACTTGTACTCAATATGTGTTCCACCTGTCTGGCCAAGGGGTTCCCTATCTGGCTGGGCAGAAGCCCAAATTCATCTGATTCAGTCAATATTATGACCACAGATTGTTACACTGATGTGCGAAACAACTAGCAGCGAGCACTTTAATAGGGGCTTGAGCCTAATTGGGAAGATGCCAACTCGTGTAGATGACACTATCAGGCTTCTGCAGAGCAAGTGTCGGTGAGATGTCATGTGGCGGCGACCAGACGAGATTGAGCAGGCTCTTATTGGCTCTATTGGCAGGAAGGGTATAATGCTAGATTGCTAGGCACTTGGTAGATGTGTAGAATTAGCTAGAGAAGCTGTATGGTTCTAAGTACACTGGTATATATACTAATAGATACTGTGCACAGACTGAGCTGTGTGTGGCAGCGAGGGCAAGGGGTTATGAGTTGACTTGAGACATAACAGCAAATAGAGAAGCAGCAAAGTGCTGGTAACGAGGGAGCGAAGCTCTGAGCAAGATGGCAACATCGTCAGTGAATGGGAAGAGCAGAACACAAAGTGATAATGTCCACGAGGAGGGGCCCACAGGGCAAAGTGTTATAGGCAACCCACAGTCGAATGCTAGCATGAATACCCTTTCACAGGCAGTCCACTACAATTGCAGGATACACAAGTTCCTGGCAGAGAGATACTGGAGTCTCAACTTAATCCTCAACTGTTGCCAGCAATTAGACAAGTGGTTAAAACTAGGGAATCCTAGTCCAAACCACTAGCCTTTATATATTGTACAGGGACGCACACAGACCAAGCTGTGCATGGGACAAACTACTATACATGGATAGATTACAGGGTTGATGGAGATTAATAGAAGTCGACAGGGATCAGAAAGAAGAGAAGCACAATGGTGATTAACCATATCAGGTGCGGTGATCAAAAAGAAGAGAACCAAATGGAGATTAAATACATTTGTCATGACATCATAGAGTCTAGGCCTGGTCTGGACCATGACATCATATGCTTAGTCAGCAAGATATCACATGTAAGTTCCCACAATCATGTGTACTAAGTCATGTGACCTTTTGAAAGTGAAAGTTTGTCCAAATGATTAAGTCCAAAGTTCAAAGTGTACGAATAAATGTTATGATTATAACACTTCCCCCCCCTAGGACTCGTATTCCAGACGAGTTCCTGAGTAAGAGGTTCTGTGTTCCAGGCCGAATTCCTTGAACAAGGAAGTGAATTCTAATAAAGATAGGCCTTGAAGAGGATGAGGGGCAGAAGGGTAGGCCTGGTGGTAATCGGCAATTACATCCTGTGAATTACCCAGATTTGATACTGGCTCCCATGTTCTATCTGTTTCGTCATATCCTCTCCAATGCACTAGATACTCTAATTGCTTACGCTTCATCCAGGAGGTGACAATATAATCAACCTCAAATTCCACATAACCTTCATCTGTGACAGTGACAGGGTCAGGATGTAACACCGGTTGCCCTTCTAGGGTTTCCCAATAAGGTTTAACACATGAAATGTTAACTACTGGATATATATGCGCATGCTGCTTGGCAGCTGCAATTCTACAGCATTGGATTTGAGTGTTTTGATCCAATATGGACCAATCCAATGCTGTGTGAGTTTTCATGCAGTATATGGTAACTTCAAGTTTTCCATAGAGAGCCACACTCTATCTCCAATTTTGTAATTGGGCACAGCCGATTGTCTATTATTGGCCTGTGATACCATTTGCTTTCTAGCTTCTTCTAATGCTCTTTAACTTCAGCATGTGCTTTCCCAGCAGTACATGCAAAATCTCTGGCTAACATATTCGAAGATTTTTCGAAACCGACATGGGGATAATAGTTACAAGTAATAGAAAATGGAATAGTACCTGTGGCAGTGGTAAGTGAATTATTATGATTAAACTGGGTGATCTTGATCCAATCAGCCCATGTTTCTTGTTTTTTCACCACATAAGTATGTAAATATTGTTCCATTTCCCTATTTATCCATTTGGTTTGACCATCCGTCTGAGGATGATATGCTGTTGAGATTTTCTGGGAAATGCTAAGAAGCTTACAAAGCTCCATGGTAAAGTCTGATACAAATTGTAGACCTCAGTCCGAAACTATAGAAATAGGAAGTCTGTGAGTACACAAAACATTGTCTCTAAATATAATAGCTAACTCCTTAGAAGAGGTAGTCATCTTACAAGGGATGTAAACAACTTCTTTGGAGAAACGATCCACTATTGTACAAATGGCATCAAAGCCGTTCGAAGGGGGAAGTCCAGTAACAAAATCTACAGATATATCTTCCCATGGGTAACTAGCCGAGGGAAGTGGTAATATTTTTCCTGCTGGTGCATTTTGCTTACCCTTCATGAGGGCGCATGCTCGGCAAGATTCTACATATCATTTAATGTCCTTTGTGACTCCAGGCCATGTGAAATGTTGTGTAAGTAAATGAGCTGTATGGGCTTGACCTGAGTGTCTGGCTATTGGAGAATCATGACAAATATTTAGTAATTGTATTCTAAGTGCCTCAGGCATGAAGACTTTTTTCTTTTCATTAATAAATACAGATTGTTCCATATTGTAATAGAAACCAGGTATTGCTTTTTGTTTTACTTTTTCGGATTCTTTTTGTAAACTATTGTAAAAGGAAGAAGAAAGGGAAACTTTATTAAGGAAAAGGTTTGGAGGAAGTACAGTAATACTTGTATTGTGGTCTGTAACAGCATCACCGTGGTCTACCAAAATGATATGCTTGGAAATTGGTACCTAAATACATAGGACCATATAAGATTGTCAGCAACTTCAGGAATAACTCCTACAAGCTGGACTTACCAGACCAGTTGAAACAACAAGGAATCCATCCTGTGTTTCATGTGTCATTGCTTTGGATACATATCCCCAATGATGACCAACTATTTCCAGGATGACAGGAGATGCAGGTGGCTGACTTTGGCAAAGATACTTCATCTTGGGAAGTAGATAAAATTATTGATCACCATGGAAGCAGCAAGAATGCTATATTCCAGGTACAATGGAAATCAGGGGCTGTCACATGGATGCCTTACAACCATATCAGTCATCTTAAGGGATTGACTGATTACCTGGACCTGTTAGAGGTTGACAGTATTAATAAGCTGACAAGTGGAAAAGGAAACCCACCTGATGATCTCCATATATATACTGGATGCTGTGAAATTAAACATCAGTGTTCCACCCACCAGGCCATGTCCTGTCCAAAAATGCCCTCTGATTGTTGTCACCAATCACAGCAAGAAATGGCCCAACCTTACTGCTCTCCAGACAACTTATGGCTGCACAACTTTACTTGTGTCAGAGATGACTTTGTCATGGATGACAATTCATTCACAGGAAGTAAAACCTTCATGACCAAGGATCAGCTACTCAAATGCATTGAGTATAGTTCCCTGATTCAAAACAAGAACAATCATAACTTGCTATCTCCCTCACCACTTGGCTATCACAATGTGGCCTATGCCTTCAATGGGAAAGACCATCCGCCCTACCAGTTCTCTCTTATTGGGGATGATGGACAATGGATTCCTAATAGACAGAGTAAGCCAGATGCATCCATCTTCTATGGGAATTCAATATCTGAAACCACCACTACTATGGTAGATTGCACTTGAGTCCAGCACTATGGTGAGATCCTGCTGAATCAGAAGATCAAATTGGATAACAAAGTGAAGAGAGAACAAGCTCAAAAGGATGAGTAGAGGATGAAGTTGGCTATGGGGATGTATCAATATGGAAGTAGGATGAAGACTAAGTGGCAAGGAAGACATGGATCAAAGCATGGACAAGGAGGACAACAGCAGCCATTGTTTTCAGATGAAGAGGAACTCAAAGATTCTGAGCTTGATTTACTACATGAACAACCCTTACATCACAGTGCGATGGGGCATAACCACTCACCATCCGATTCTTCTACTACCAATCACTATGTGATACACTTCTGAATCTTTAGTATTAACTAGATGAGATGGAAACAGATACTCACCTTTTGCAACCATGGCACAACAACTTCCATCATGCACCCTGGTCTGCCTGCCTCAGGCACTGCTAGTGCAAAGGAGGTGGATGGTGCCCCCAAAGCTTCCCTCTCAGCTGTTGGTTCCTCAATCCAGGGAATCACTATGCTTGCTGACATGGTTCTCTCTTTCTCCTCCTCCATTCATGCCTTCTCTTTTGCCTCCTCCATCCATGCCTTCTCCTTCTCCTCCTCTTCCCATGCTTTCTGTTCTCCACTCTACTTGTTGTGTTGATACTCTGCTTCCTGGAGCTGGCCTGAGGTTTCTACCAAGATCAAAGGTCCAGTGTTGACCTCCAACCCTGCAGTCATTGTGCTGCAAAGGGCACTCTGGAATGTTAGCTGTGAATGGAGGGAAAGAGATGGAGATACTTACCATTACCCTGTCCCATTCCTGCATCCAGAAATCCTGCTCCTCCTGCAGGTCATCATTGTCATCTGGACATGTGTGCACTGCCATGTCCACTGCTTCTACTGCAGTCACAATCCATTCTTGTGCAATTGCTCTTGGATCCTCTACCTTTGGGCCTTGGGATGATGTGAGGAGGTCATCAAGACAGAAAGACATGGAAGAGGATGGGATGTTTGGAAGAATGGGTGAAGAGAAGTGTACAGAAAAAAAAAAGGAAAGTGCAGACAATCAATGATCAGCAAGTTTTTGTTTGTGCATATGTTGCCATACCACTTATATCAGCGTCATGTGACTGACTGAGGATGGTCAGAATCAATGACCCCTGTGGATGTAGTGAACACATATCCTCTTGGTGGCAGTTGCTCCTCCTTCAGCCAATTCAGCACCCACATGCATCAAAAACCATTGCTTCACAACTCTCCTCACTTCCTTCCATCTTCTTCACTGCATTCTGTCCTATTCCAATATTTCCATGGTCATCAAGGTTTTATGTTAAGGTTCCATGTGTCCAGAAAGTGTTTGCCAGTAGGTTCCTTTCTATTTGATCTCATACTTATTATATCTGATTGACTTCTATGACAACTGCTATGATTATGTGCATTCTGTCAATGATTTCCTTGATGGTCTACTTAGTTTTCACTTATCCTTAGAGTCTCAAGTCTTGGGAAATTCCCAGACTATAAAGAAGGTTGTAACTATGACCTAAAATACCACTTTTCAACTCTCCTGCCTATCTGCGCAATCATCTAGTCACCCATCATCCTTGTTCCTCAATCTTCAAGCAATAGCCAATGGATTCTGCCCATCTTCTCACATTTCTGTGTCCTCTCCAGTCCATTCCACAGTGGATGAAGTCCAGAATTATTGTTACAGTTATCTGGGGAAATGTCACGGTTGAGTACTCTTTTTCTCCTCTTTGTGTTGGACTACCATTTGCTCTGAGGCTTCGCCTCCTATTCTTTGAATGGGCTAGCCATTCTGCTTAGTCATGCTAACCACTATTCCGGACACTATTTCTTTTCTACTCTAGAATGCTCTAGAGCCTACTTCATTTCCTTCCCCTTGACCCACTGCAACTCATTCTGACTCATAGTGACTCCTACAACCCGATGCAGCATGGCCTGTGCATGTGTTCCATTAGTATAAATACTTAGCACTTCTATCCATGTACATCATCTAGTTCTATGCAATCTACTGCTAGCAACTTCTTCACTTCAGTCTCTAAGTGCCAGCACTTGGACATAGACTGAGATTGCCTTTCAACAAGTCCTGCAGCTACTCCAGAGTGCTGCCTAGGCTGCAGTTGTTAGTGCCACAAGCATAACAAAAGAACTGGATCTTCCCCTCACTTCTGCTTCTCAGCAGTAAAGCTGACCCTCACCTCTTGCCCACCATTACCACCCCAAGCTCAAGATGTGTTGGTTGCTCCTTCCGTGTTCCTTCCCCTTCCCCTGGACCTATTGTTGTTGACTCCCCACTGGTTGATTTCCTGATCCAGGAGAACTTACAACCCACCTATCAACTTGAGGACCAGGGTCCAGGGCAAGGATTGGAAACAGCACCAACCGATGATGACTATGACAGTGACTATCTTGACAGATCCCTCCACAACTCCTGTCCTCCATCCCCACCCTACCACTCTCCAGCTCGCTCTGACAATGAAGATGATGACATGGTAGCTGAAATCAAAGCCAGCATTCCTGCAGACTTCAGTGGTAAGAATGAAGACACATCCAATGGCTTCTCACAATGAGAAGCTACTTCACCATGAACCCCACCATTTTCTATGATGACAAAAAGAAGATTGGAACTCTCCTTAACAAGATGAGTGAAGGGAAAAGGAAGTCGTTCTCAGAAGGATAGATGAGTCTCAACTTGGATGGACATCCCACTGCTGAACAGAAAACCTTCAAAGTGGTTTGTGAAGACTTTGAAAGGGTCTTCCACCCCTTCAATGTTGGAGAAAGGGTCCACATCAATCTAGGGAACCTCAAACAAGACAAGGTGAACCACAAAGACTGCTATGAGACTTACATCTTAGAATTTCAACTCCTCGCCACCAAGTCTGAGATCTCCGACGAAAAGGCCCTCATCGAATGGTTCATCAAAGGACTTGACTCTTGCCTCTCTGAGTCAGTCCTTTCCTGCAAACATGTCCCCACCACTCTCCAAGGATGGGCAGACAAGACGGCTGCCTTCCACTCCCAGCATAGAAGGATTGATGATTTACAAGCCAGGAAGCAGTTCATTCCCTCATTCTCCACCTCCACCTCCAAACCTTCCCCCTCTTGAAGAGATCCCACAGCCATGGATGTAGATGCAGCATGACTCACCCCTGTGCAAAGAGCAGAACACATGAGGCAAAACAAGTGCTTCATATGCCACCAAGTAGGGTATCATTCCACCAATTAACCAGTCCCCCTGCAGACCCCCTTGTCCTTCCCAAAACCCCCAGTGAACCCATGCTGCTATCATTCCATCACCTGCACCAAAGCCCTCTCCTCTTGTTGATTACTTATCCAAGTTAAAAGGACAAGGCACCCAGCAAGACAACATCTTGCAAGTACTCAGAGCTTGCTTTGAAGAGGAAGCAAAGGAAATGGTCACAACAGTCACAGCTGAAAGCTGGCCCAAGGAGTTTTAGAAGAGAGGGAAGTTTTGATGTCTTCACCTCTCCATACAATCACCCCTGTATTAGTATCAAACCCCAAAGTGCAATCTATTTGTATCCCTGTCTCAATGTTTGCACATGAAGGGGGTCAAATCATGGACACATTCACCCTGGTGGACAGCAGTGCAACCAGATGTTTCATAGATCATGATCTAGTGAAATGAAGAGAGCTGGCTATGGAGCAATTGTCCAAACCCCTGAGAGCTCAGAACATGGACGGAACCAATAACCAAGGAGGGGTCATTCATCACAAAGTCACCATCTCCATCAGAGTAGGAGAAACCGAGGAAAAGCGCAGCTTCCTAGTCCTCAACTGCAGCAAAGAAAACATGACCCTGGGATTACCGTGGCTTCATAAAGCTAATCTGGTAATAGATTGGGCCACTGGCCATATCAATCTCCCAGATTGGGTGCAGAAACTTCGACACAACTCCTGCAGGCAGTCACCCAATGGTACCTGGTATGATACCTGGACTTGGACCCAGACTCCAAGATAGCTGAGCTCTGAAAAAAGCAACTGGACGCTTCAGTGCAGCATGCATACCATGTCCAAAAAGCCACCATTGCCACCAAAATCACCTCCCAAGAAGCCAAGAAGGAAGTAACCCTTCCCACCCTATTTAGGGCATTTGCCAATGCCTTCAAGAAGAAAAATACCAAAGAGTTACCCTCATCCCAATCTTTTGATCATGCCATCAACCTCAACAAGGACTTTATCCCAAAAGTTGCTAAGGTGTACCCTCTCACCCCAAAAGAGTTGGAAGCATGCAAAGCTTTGTTGACAAATACCTGAAGACCAGTAAAATCACCCCTTCCAAATCTCCTCAAGCAGTGCTGTTCTTCTTTGTTTCCAAGAAGGATGGTTCATTGTGACCCTGCCAAGACTATTGTTACCTGAACTCCCACATAGTAAAGAACACCTACCCTCTCCCCTTGATCTCCGACCTCATTGATCATCTAAAAGGGTCAAAAATCTTCATCAAGATGGACATCAGGTGGGGATACAACAATGTCCTCATCAAACCAAATGATTAATGGAAGGCAGTGTTTATCACTCCTCAGGGGTTATTTGAACCAATGGTAATGTTCTTTGGGCTTTGCAACTCCCCCACCACATTCCAGGCACTAATGGATCATATCTTCAGTGACCTTATGGCTGAAGGATGGCTCATCATTTACATGGATGGCCTGCTGATCCATTCTGCTATGACAAAAGAACACGAGGAGTGGACAATCCAAGTCCTGCAAAGACTCTGCAAGCACAAGTTATTCCTCAAGTTGGAAAAATGCTCATTTGACACTGACAAGGTAGAGTACCTCAGGATAATGGTCTGGGAGGGGCAGGTCAAAATGGATCCAACCAAGCTGAAAGCAATTTGTGAATGGAATCCACCTACTTCTGTAAAAGCAGTCAGATCCTTTATCAGATTCTGCAATTTCTATTGCAGGTTTATCCAGGGTTTCTCTGCTATCGCCAAACCCCTCCATGACCTCATGAAGAAGGGAGCTCTCTGGACTTGAACACCGGCCTATGAACAAGCCTTCCAAGCAAACAAACAATCATTCCTCTGACAACCTGTCCTCTCTATGCCTGACGTCACTAAGCCATTTGCTGTCATGACTGACACCTCCCTCACTGCAACTGGGGCCATCCTTATGCAAAAAGATGGGAATGGTGACCTTTATCCCTGTGCCTATCTCTCTAAGACACTTTCCCCCACCAAGTGAAACTATGACATCTACGACCAGGAGCTCCTGGTGGTCATTCATGCCCTGGAGGAGTGGCATCACTATCTATGAGGAACAGGGCATCAGGTGGAGGTTCTGACCAATCACAAGAATCTCACATACTTCTGCCAACCCAACAAATTATCCCATTGACAAGTGCAGTGGCTGATGTTTCTTCAAGATTTTGACCTCCACTTCCACCATGTTCCAGGAACCCAGATGGGTCCCACAGAAGCTCTGTCTAGACAGGATGATGTGGATATGTCCACAGATAACCAGGAGGTCACTCTTCTACCCAATGCGTTGTTTGTGTGAAAGCTTGATCTCGCTCTTGCCAAGCAGATCACTGCCTCTACCCCTGAGGACCCCCTCATCAAGCAGTGTATTCAGGTCTTGTATGAAGACTCACCCCTTTTTTCCAAAATGAACACTGGCAACTGGGACTTTGACAGCAAAGAGTTGTATTTCTGCAAGAAGCAGTATGTCCCAGAAGCAGCCCGCACCAACCTCATATGGTCCCTGCACGAGAGTGCTGCTGATAGCCATGGCAGTATCTTTCACACTCAGAACCTGGTACAACGGGACTATTGGTGGCCAGGAATGGCCTCCCTGATTTGCCAGTTTGTCTCAGGCTGTGCTGTTTGTCAGGTAAATAAGGTCAATACCCACCCAATGGTCCCCTGTTACAGTAGTGGTCTACTTATTTTCTCCTCTACCATTTGGACTACCATTTTCTCCTAGACTACGTCTAGTTCCCTTTGAACAGTGCGACTGTTCAGCTTAGTCACCATTTCCCATGCTTGAATGCTGTTTCCTTC
>JBBPSI010000297.1:0-26647 GCA_038093515.1 Butyriboletus loyo
AGCATTCGACTGCGCATTGCCTCACAACACCGTTGAGCGAT
Organism: Butyriboletus loyo; assembly: GCA_038093515.1. Classification (NCBI taxonomy): domain Eukaryota; kingdom Fungi; phylum Basidiomycota; class Agaricomycetes; order Boletales; family Boletaceae; genus Butyriboletus; species Butyriboletus loyo. The sequence goes on from JBBPSI010000297.1 coordinate 42, forward strand.
TGCCCAAGGGGAGTCGTGTCGGGGCTTCTTGATTTGATCTGGGAGATCGATGTGACCAGTGGCCCAATCTATTACCGGGTTTGCTTCTCGTAGCCACAGTAATCCCAGGATCATGTTTTCTTTTCCTATATTGAGGACTAGGAAACTCCGTTCCTCCTCGGTCTCTCCAATCCTGATGGAGACAGTGACTTTGTACCGGATGACTCCTCCTTGGTTATTTGACCCGTCCACATTTTGGGCACTAAGTGGCTTGGGTAGCCGTTCCATCGGCAGTTTCTTTCGCTTCACTAGATCGCGATCTATGAAGCATCCGCTTGCGCCACTGTCCACCAGGGCGAATGTGTCGACGATTTGTCCCCCTTCATGCGCGAATAACGACACTGGAACTCGGATTGATTGCGCATTGGGATTCGATAAAACTACAGGGGCGATTACATGAGGAGGCGAAGACGTCGAAACTTCCCTCCTTTCTAAAAATCCTTTGGCCATTCTTCGGCCACCTTGGTTGCTGCGACGGGCAGCTTTTCTTCATCTTCGTTGAAGCACGCCTTGAGGACATTCAAGACGTCTTCTTGCTGGGTGCCTCGACCCTTTAACTCGGACAGATAGTCGACGAGTGGGGAGGGCTTGGGCTCTGGTTGTGTGACGACGGCGGCGCGTGTGCGCTGAGGGTTGCGAGGGGGGCGAGAGGGCGGTCCTCGGGAGTTCTGCCCATTGCGAGGGGGGCGAGGATGGTTGGTAGAGCGGCATCCGACTTGGTGGCATATGAAACATTTGTTCTGTTTCATGTACTCCGCACGTTGTACTGGAGTAAGTCGGACGGTGTTACAGTTTTACCCCTAAGCATACCCCGCCGCCCCCGCCGTCCTGCGATGCCGCCCATCGCCCGCTCCTTAGTCGCCTAGTGGACGTTATCCACTTCCCCGGTCGCTCCTGCGAGTCTCTGTGCCGTTGCACCGAGATAGCCCCTGTCTTCTCGCCCCGTCGGGCCGGACCTTCAGCTGAGCTGTCGCGTCCCTTCATATTTGACCAATGACATTTCTTACATCACGTGACTAGCACGTGACTAGATTACGACGCGTCAGTACCTTCGCGTCGAGACCCGTATCCAAGGGCTCCGCTGTTCGCGCACCCTTCGCCCTGTGGGGCCGGCCTCATGGACATCGTCACTTCTCGTTCAGCACTTCTCATTCGCTGACGATGTCGCCACCTTACTCGGAGCTTCGCTCCCTCGTTACCGGCACTTTGCCGCTTCTCCTTTCGCCGCTATGACTCGGACAGACTCATAGCCCTTAGCCCTTCGCTGCCACGCACAGCTCGGTCTGTGCACGATAGACATTAGTATATATACTCGCACTTAGAGTAGTACGAGTTCTTTAGCTAATTCTACGCATCTACCAAGTGCCTAGCAATCTAGCTTATACCCCATCTGCCGATAGAGCCGATAAGCTTCAGCTCGATCTCGTCTGGTCGCCACCATACGACATCTCGCCGACACTTGCTCTGCAGAAGCCCGATAGCGTCGTCTACGCGAGTCGGCCATCTTCCCGATTAGGCTCGAGCCCCTATTCAAGCGCTCGCTGCTAGTTGTTTCGCACTCCAGCGTAACAGACGGCGTCGATGTCCATGGCGTTGGGGTCCCTTCGATGGGACGAGGGTTTGGAAGAGAAGGAGAAAGTGGGAATGTAGCGCTTCCCCGCGCGGAGGTCATCAATGCACTTATGCTGCGCGTGGAATGCGGATGTTTTCTTGGCCCATCCGGCAAGCATGGTAGGGGGTTTCTCGCAAGAGAGGATGGATTCTGCGAGGCGGGGGTCAAGACCGCGGATGAACCATTCTATAAGGGCCTTCTCGTCGATGATTCCGGACTTGGCGGCGAGGAGTTGGAACTCGGTGACATAGGTGTCATAGCCGTCCTTGCGGTTGGCTTTGTTCTGGGTTAGGTTCCCCAGGTCAATCCGAGCGCTTTCTCCTACGTCGAAGGGATGGAAGACTCTGTGAAAGTCCTCGCAGACGGTGGAGAACTCCCTTTGTTGTGCTGTAGGGTGTCCATCTAGGAGAAGGCTCATCCATCCTTCAGAGAACGTCTTGCCCTTTCCTTCGCTCATTTTCATGAGGAGGGCGTTGATTTTTGACTCATCGTCGGGGAATGCCGTCTGGTTGGCGGCAAAGTAGGTGCGCATGGCGAGAAGCCATCGCGAGGCGTCTTCATTGAGACCAGAGAAGTCCTTGGGGACGATATTCTTTTTGTCAGACATATCGTTGTTGTTGTCTTCGTCGTCAGAGGGATCTGCGGGTGGATAATACGGTGGAGAGGGGGAGCGGGAGTTGTGTGGAGAAACGTGGGGGGTTCTGTCGAGCCAATCGCTTTGATAACCGTCGTCGCTGGGTGCCGGTTCGTCTTCCTGCCCTAGACCCTGGTCCTCGGGTTGATAAGAGGGTTCGGGGTCCGACTGGGGCAAAGGGGAAAACTGGGGTTGAGGGTCTGGCGGGGCGGGAGAGTGTGGCGGCGATGGGTTGTCGACGACGATGGGTTCCGGTTCGGGGGAGGGAACGCGGAAAGAACGACCGACGCGTCTGGGACGTTGGATGGAAATGGTGGGCGAGGGGAGGGCGGCTTTACTGCTGAAGAGCAGAAGCGAGAGGAAGATCTAGTTCTTTTGTTACGCTGGGCGCTAACAACTAGAACAGCGAGGAGGCACTCTGGAGTGGCCTCGAGACTCGTGAAGCGTTTCTGAGCTGGGTCTCAGACTATGTCTTAGTGCGCACACTAAGAGTCTGGAGTGAAACTAATTGCTAGCAGGTTACTGCGTAGAACTAGATAATGTACATGGTGGAAAGGCCGAGCCTTTATACTACTGGGGTCTGCGCACAGACCGTGTTCCTAATCGAGACGCGAGAAGGAAAGTACAAATACGGAAGGAACATTCCAGAAGGTTCCGGAGTGTGAAGGAAAGTGCGTCCGTGCGCGGGAAGTGATGACTAAGTACGAACGGTTGTCACCGTTCAAGTGGAACTAGCAAAAGGCTAGGTGAATGTAATAGTCCTAATGGTAGTGGGGAGAAAAAGTATACCACTACCGTAACACCTGGAACATTGGGAACGCCAGACGCACCTCTTCCCCGACACCGCCGCCATCACAAGTCCGAGCTGCCTCCACGTCGGAGCCCTCGGTTAAGGAACTCCTCCAGACCCTGGAGTCGAGAGATATCAGCAAGGATACAATCCGCCAACGCCTCGAGAAGGCCTTTGGCAAGAAGAAAGAGGACCCTGCCAAGACGCTGGCAGAACGAATCGCCCCACGTCCTCTCATCGACAGAGTCTCACCCCGATCGCCGATATCTGGGTCGAGCACAGGTAAACCCGAGCCAGTAGTGGACTCCGAGGGGTTTACACTAGTACAACGGAGCAAGCCGTTCGTACACCGACGCCCTCTCGTGAGGAAACCCGCGCTCGCACCAAGGAAGCCTGCGCCGACGCCAGTACCCGCACAACCACCAAAAGAGACAACTGCCGAACCCAAGGAGGAGATGACCCCTGGGGCAGAATTAAAAGAAGCAACAATGACAACTGACGAGTTGATCGCCCTCTGGAGAAAGAAGTCCGGAGGCCAAGATGAAAAGAAGCCGGCTGCCGATATGAAGCCGACATTAAGAAGGTCGAAACGAGCGACCTCTCCCGCAGACCTAAGGAAAGCCTACCAAGCCGCCGCGGTAGCACAAGAAATCCTCGGAAAAAGGATCCGAGAAGAAGAAGACGCGCAAGAGCGCAAGAAAAGACGACGGGAGGTCAGCAGTAGCAACGAGACCACCGAGGAGACCTCCTACGCCACGCCCCTGGAGACCCCAGGACCCATGCACGAGGACGTGCCGAATCTCATCGCCACCGAGGAAGACGATGACGATCTACCCCCGATTCCTCCTATTAGGGAAGAAACCCCTATAGAACGTTTCTACGACGCTCCTGGGACAACAGCAGTCAAGAGAGGAGCAGACGACGAACTGTCAACAGAGCGGATGACCAAGATCCCCGCTATGGGAGACCACCCAAGTTTCCCCTCCCCCGAGGTTGAGCGGCACCCCGAGACAATTGCCGCCTTCACATACTCGACTGGACAGAAGGCCCAGTCCATGCGTATCCCGGTTGTGCTATGCGCCAACAAGAACGGGCCAGTCTTCGACACCACCGCGCTGGTGGATAGTGGAGCGTCTGGATGTTTCGTTCACAGAGACTTTGTCAAACGAAACAACCTCCCTATCAAACGTTTAACCAAGGAGCTAGTAGCTCAGAACGTCGACGGTTCCCGAAACAAAGGGGGAACCATACGATACTCGACAACGATGATCCTCCAGACGGGAGGAACGGAACAACTTAGAGAGTTCTTGATCCTCAACGTGGGTCAAGAAAATGTTATCCTCGGGCTGCCCTGGCTTCGCGACGCCAACCCCGACATAGACTGGACGACTGGAAGAGTCGTATTCCCAGATCAACCAGCAGAGAGACGCCCTGACGACCCATGGGCGATAACACAACGGTATCTGATCCGGTACCTCGACATGGACCCGGACACGAGGATGGCGCACCTCTGGAAAAAGCGCCTGGACCAGAGTGCAAGACGAACATACGGAGTTCGCAAAGCAACGGTATCTACAGAGATAGCCGCCAAGGAAGAAAAGCCGAAGAAGACGCTTCCGGCTCAGTACAGGGGATTCGAAGACGTCTTCGAGAAGAAGAATCTCGACGAGCTTCCCCCATCACGGTCATTTGACCACGCGATCGACCTGGACAAGGATTTCCTCCCTCGAGTCGCCAAGGCCTACCCTCTCAACCCTAAGGAGACGGAGGCATGCAAAGAGTTCGTAGCCGAACACCTGAAGACGGGGAAGATAGTCCCCTCCAAGTCACCCCAAGCCGCTCCCTTCTTTTTCGTAGGAAAGAAGGATGGATCCCTACGTCCTTGTCAGGACTACAGGCACGTGAACGCCCACACAATTAAAAACGCCTACCCGCTACCACTCATTGGAGATCTTGTCGACCGCCTCAAAGGCTCCAAGATCTTCACGAAGATGGACATTCGTTGGGGATACAACAATGTCCTTATCAAGCCCGGCGACCGCTGGAAGGCCGCGTTTATAACGCCGCAAGGGCTCTTTGAGCCAACTGTCATGTTTTTCGGGCTTTGCAACTCGCCGGCTACGTTCCAAGCCCTCATGGATCACACTTTCGGTGATATGATAGCCGAAGGATGGCTCGTCATCTATATGGACGACATCCTGATTCACTCCGAAGAAGCCGGAGTTCACGAAGAAAGGACACGCCGCGTCCTCCAAAGACTACGAGAGCACAAGCTCTTCCTGAAGCTAGAGAAATGCTTCTTCGACACCGACGAAGTCGAATACCTCGGAATGGTGATCCGAGCAGGCCGCGTCCAGATGGACCCCACGAAACTCAAGGCGATCCAAGAATGGAAGTCGCCCACCTCTGTTAAAGCCGTCCGATCGTTCATCGGATTTTGCAACTTCTATCGCCGCTTCATAAGCAACTTCTCGGCGATATCTCGGCCTCTTCATGATTTGACGAAGAAGAGCACGAAATGGGAATGGACCCCTGAACACGAAAACGCTTTCCTGAAGATCAAGGAGATCTTCCTACAGCAGCCTGTCCTGGCGATGCCAGACACGACAAAGGAGTTTAAAGTCATGACGGACGCCTCTCTCACAGCGACAGGAGCGGTACTCATGCAGAACGACGGCAATGGGGATTTGCACCCATGTGCCTACCTATCCAAGACGCTCTCCCCGGCAGAGCGCAACTACGACATCTATGACAGGGAACTATTGGCTGTCATCCACGCCTTGGAAGAATGGCGTCACTACCTCAGGGGGACTGGTCATCCCGTAACGATACTAACTGACCACAAGAATCTGACGTACTTCCGTCAGCCCAACAAGTTGTCAAGAAGACAAGCTAGGTGGATGATGTACCTACAGGACTACGACATCAAGTTCCACCACCTCCCAGGAACCGCTATGGGCCCAGCAGACGCCCTCTCTCGCCGCGACGAGGTCGACACCTCAGGCGACAATCAGGAAGTCGTCTTACTTCCTGATTCGATATTTGTCAATGCGCTTGACACAGCGCTAGCAGAAAAGATGGTCGTGTCTACCGAGAACGACCCGCTCATACAGAAAGCATTGGCAGCTATGTACGAGGACTCCCCGATATTCCCTCGTTCAGCCCCCCACGATTGGCTGTTCGAAAACGACAAGTTATACTACAAGGGACGCCTCTATGTGCCAGAGGAAGCGCGTCACCCCCTTGTAAAGGAACTCCACGAGGGCCCCGCCGGCGGCCATGGAGGTATATTCAGGACGCAGAACTTAGTCCAACGGGACTACTGGTGGCCCGGAATGGGCTCTTTTATTAGGAAATTTGTCACAGGTTGCGCAGTTTGCCAGGCAAACAAGGTCAACACGCACCCGACAGTACCCGGGCTTACCCCACTATCCAGCACCGCCACACGGCCGTTTCAACAAGTATCCGTTGATCTGATCACGGATCTCCTGGAGTCTATGGGATTTGATTCGGTAATGGTCGTGGTAGACCATGGCCTTACGAAGGGGGTAATTTTCATACCTTGCAACAAGACGATCGACGCAGCAGGCGTCGCCCAACTTTTCTTCGACAAAGTCTTCACCAGATTTGGTTTGCACGATCGGTGCATCTCGGACCGCGGTCCACAATTCGCCTCAGCCTTCACACGGGAATTAGCAAGGCTGCTAAAATACGACCTCGCCCTCTCCTCAGCATACCACCCCCAGACGGACGGCGAGACAGAAAGGGTCAACCAGGAGTTGGAGACCTACCTCCGCATCTTTTGCGATGGACGCCCTGACAGATGGGCCAGCATACTCCCCATGGCGGAGTTTTCACACAATTCGACCACGCACTCGGTCACCAGAAAGACGCCATTCTCGTTGATGATCGGCTATGAACCACGAGCGTACCCGGCGTTAGGACGGACATTCCTGCCAGCATTGGAAGCAAGGCTCTCGGACTTAGCGGCAAGTCGCGAAGAAGCCTCAGAAGCACACGACAAGGCACGGCGCCTTATGAAAGAGTGGATCACCACGAAGTTTAAGCCGTGGAAGGTTGGAGATAAAGTATGGCTAGAAGGCCGCAACCTTAGGCTCAGGTACCAATCGCACAAGCTTGCGCCAAAACGGGAAGGCCCCTTTGAGGTGGCCCAAGTAATCTCTCCTGTCGCATTCCGCCTACCTGGAAGATACATGACGTCTTCCATGCCTCTCTCCTGTCGTCTTACAGAGAGACCCCCGAGCACGGCCCCAACTACACGAACCCGCCCCCAGAAACCATAGAAGGCGAAGAGGAGTACGAAGTAGAAAAGATCCTCTCGCACAGAGGCACCAGAAATTGGAGACAATACTTGGTCTCCTGGAAAGGATACTCCGCCGCCGAGAACACCTGGGAACCAGAAGGGAATTTAGACAATTCCATGCCGTTGCTGCAAGCATACAAGGCTCGCCACCAGAAGGACTTCCCCACGTCCACCCGCTCCCTCATCATTGCCGCCGCCACTGCCACCGCCGCCGCCATCTAGAGTTTGATCGAACCAGGAGTTTCGATCTTGTATGGGGGGTAATGTTACAGTTTTACCCCTAAGCGTACCCCGCCACTCGTTTTCCCACGCTCATGCGTCCCCGCCGCCCCCGCCGCCTTGCAATGCCGCCCATCGCCCGCTCCCTAGTCGCCTAGTGGACGTTATCCACTCCCCCGGTCGTTCCTGCAAGTCTCAGTGTCACTACACTGAGATAGCCCCTGTCTTGTCGCCCCGTCGGGCCGGACCCACAGCTGAGCTGTCGCGTCCTCTATTTCTTTAACCAATGACATTTGTTACATCACGTGACTAGCACGTGACTAGATTACAACGCGTCAGTACCTTCGCGTCGAGACCCGTATCCAAGGGCTCCGCCATTCGTGCACCCTTCGCCCTGTGGTGTTATAATCGTATCTCTTATAACTATCTTTTGTGTTTGGACTTCGTCATATTTCGCTTTCAAAGGTCACGTGACTTAGCGCACGTGATCATGGGATTATACATGTGACCACAGGCTGACTAAGCATATGACATCATGGTCCAGACTGGTCCAGACTCTATGACATCATGCCTCATGTATTTAATCTCCGTTTAACTTCTCTTCTTTTTGATCACCGTCGACTTCTATTTCTCATCATCGTCGACTTGTGACTTCTTCATATATACATGTGTAGTAACTAGTCTCATGCACTGCATGGTCTGTGCGCATCCCCCTGTAATATATAAAGGCTTGTGGTTGCAGCTAGGATTCCCTAGCTTTAACCACTTGTCTTATTCGCTGGCAACAGTTGAGAGATTAAGGCCTGAGCTATCCTCATTCACCTTGCCAGTACTTGTGTAGCACTGCGACAGTCGCAGAACCCTGTGTGACTTGATAACTCTGTTGTCTCGTAACACTTGGTTAAAGCTTCTGATACACACCCAGTTCCCAGGGCAGGGATAGTCTCGTTTCCACGCACATACCAGTACGCTACCACTTGAAGGGGCAGCTTTTCCGCTTAGGAAACCATACCCGGAATCCAGGGTTAAGGATCGTCACTGGGCGTTCACCAGTTTTCATTTTTGTTTTACCCCCACGCCTTTAGGGGAGCTCCTTGAAAGAGCAGTCTTTGTGTCTCGGAGTAGCACCTGTAAAAATTCATTCTCAGACGCTCCCTTTGGAGTTGTTAGTCCACTTCAGGGTCGAGCCTGATTTGCGAAGTGCGACATAGGGACCCCCAAATCCCTGTGGCTGAGCAATTCTCCGAGTAGTCCCTGTGGTAACACGGGAGGTAGAAGAAAAAACCCTTCGTCATCATTTGCCAAATAGTAGTAAAAAAGTTTTTACCCGTATCGGTTCATTACCGAACCAAACTTTGTCGGAGATACTACCTCCGTTCGAAAAAATACTTCTTTTGCTCTACTTGCTGTAGAATTCCCCAGAGTTCCTTTGGAAGATAGGGGACAGTAAGGAAGTCTATATCTCGTAGCTTCTTTTTTGTACTTGCCGAAGAAACCTGGTTACTTGCCGAAGAAACAATTGCCGATGAACTACCTTGGAATTTTCATCTTTACCACAATCGCCGCATACATCGTTTTCGTCACCACTCTCGTAATTGCGCTTAAAGTTTTCAATACAATCGTCGCGAAGCAAACTCAACCTTACACCATCACCCTATCTTTTAACCGAAACAAATTCACCGCTAAACTCTCCTTCCCTACCGTACAGCATTCTCAAGGCGACGGTGAATTATCCGATCACGAGTGGGATCAACAAACCTGGAATTAGGACAATCTGGGTTCAGAAACTTCGGAAGATTTCCCGATAGACAACGAGAAAAGAATGTCAGACCCGGGACCTTCCAATGCCCCTACATACGACGACCAAACCCTGCGCGCCCTCTTCGCGCAGTGGATGGAAAAAGATCAGCAAGGAGGAATTTCAAAGAAGGTTGCTGACCCAGGAGAATGGGACGGCGATCGGGAAAAGTTCCACCACTGGTGGACCTCCCTCAAGGTCTGGGTCTCCGTTAATAATTGGAAGACCGACAAACTCTGGACTGTGGCAGTTCTTAGCCGCATTAAAAGAAAGGGTCAGGACTTTTCCCAAATCCTCTTAGAAGACTATGTCACCGATGAGGAAAAATACATCGACCCCAACGATAGACCTAGGGGGAAAAAGGGAGACTTGGCATGGCCCGAATGGGAAACCTTACAGGATACCATACGAAGCCACTTCCAGATTGATGTCTTGGCACATCAAGCATTGATCAAATTAACGGCTTTCACCCAAGGCCAACAATTAATCGATGGATTCCTTGAGAGGTTTAAAGTCCTCTATCGTCAATCGGAGTGTGAACCGAAGCATGCAGTTGAACTCCTCAAGCGTGCTGTGAAGTACGAAGTTTACAAGCAGGTCTGCTTGACTGTCGACGAAGAAACGTTGACAGATTTCTCCCTCCTTACAGAGGAAATTCGGAGGACGGGCCGAGTATTCGAACAGATGCAGGCAGAAAGGGGGAACGGGCAAACCCGACAATGGCGCCCTTACTCCCAGCAGCTGCAGCATAATTACCCGGCTCCAAAAGGACCCCCGCCCGGCTATACTGCTGTCGGGACTCAACCAGGGCGTGGCACCCCGATGGATCTTAGCGCCCAGCAGTCAGGTCCCAAAACTCAGACTTGTTTTGGCTGTGGCAACGTTGGGCACATCCGCCCCAATTGTCCTCAGAATCCCAACCGTCAGGACAAAGCCGGCTCCAATGCTCGTCCAAAAGTACGGCAGCAATGGATTCAGCAAGCCGACGGGACCTACGTACAAGGATGGGTTCCAGTTAACTCCACGGAGGTAACCCCTCCAAACAATTATCAGTCAAGGCCTTTACCGGCACCACCCATGGTTGGAGCACCACAACAAGGAGAAACTTCCCAGCACACCATGTATATGGGAGAAGACGCTAGAGCTTACTGGGCGGACTTGTTCGCTTGTGAAGCCAAGGAAAAGGCCGCGCGGTCTTTAAAATAGAGAAGTCGCTTAGTGCAGGGGTGTCTAAGGGACGGAACAATTCTTCTTTTTCTTCTTTTCAAAATTCTTTCTCGTCACTATCCACATTTTCGGACTGTAGCATAGATGAAAATGAACTTTTAGATAAGGAACCTGAGTTGTCGATTAGTTCGGTGTTTACAAATTCGTCTTCGGATGTAAGCGTAGATGTTCCCAGATTGGTTGATGACGAAGGGGATGATGACCCTCTACCGTGTATAACAAATATTTCTATAGAACCCGAAAGAGGGCCTCCGATTGAGAGCTCGGCGCCGGGAAAGAGCGTGCTTAATTCTCTTTTGAGACAAATGAACACGCGATCTTTGCTTTCTTCTTCTTCTAATTATAAAGCCCCTACAAAATCTTCCTTGATGTTTGGTGGAGATTATTCCCTGGTGGTGAAAATCACTTACCAGTCAAATGCTACTTGGCGAACTCGTTCACTTAAAGCTTTGCTGGATACGGGAGCAGTTAACACCTTCATCGACAAAAACTATTGCGATACATGCAAACTTGATTTGATTCCATTACCAAGATCCATGGAAGTTATCAATGCCGACAGCTCTAAAGGAGCAATAGGTCGCATTACACACAAAGCTTCCTTGTTTATGGAAATTGATGGACATTACGAAGCCATCGAGGCTTACGTTTCACTTCTTGGTTCTCACCAAATGATTATTGGCTACGACTGGTTCGCACGCCATAATCCAGACATTGATTGGCGTTTCAAAACCATTTCTTTCAAACATTGTTCCCCTTATTGTAAAGTTATCGCAGATTCTATTTCTTCATCAAACCTTACTTCTTGTTGTACTATAGAGCCCGGAGTTGCTGAAAAAGTACCTGCGGCGTTTCATGACTACTTGGTCGTTTTCTCCGAGGACGAGGCAGCAAGAATGCCCGAGCAGAAGCCATGGGACCATGCAATAGATCTCAAACCTGATTTTGTACCAAAAAAGGGTCGTGTTATCCCCATGTCTGACGAAGAACAAGACCAAATCCGGAGTTTTGTGGAAAAAGAATTAAAGAAGGGTTACATAAGACCGTCGAAGTCACCACAGACAGCCCCCATGTTCTTTATTCCCAAGAAAACCGGAGAAAAGTGATTGGTCATGGACTATCGATATTCAAACGATGGAACCATTAAAAACGGTTACCCGTTACCCCTTATCCTGCAGTTGATCGATAGGCTTAAAGGCGCCAATATCTTTACTGCACTGGATCTCCGATGGGGATTTAATAACATCTGTATTAAAGAAGGAGATGAATGGAAAGCCGCATTTGTAATGCCAATCGGGGCTTACGAACCCACCGTTATGTACTTTGGGCTTACCAACTCCCTGCCTACCTTCCAAAATATGATGAACGATATTTTCAACGACATGTATGCTTGCGTCATTATTTATATCGATGATGTTATGATATTCACAAAAGGGAAAACAAGGGCAGAACATGAGGAAAAAGTAAAAGAAGTACTCCAACGTCTTCGAGAAAATGACCTATATGTAAAACCAGAAAAATGTGTATTCTCTGCGGACAAAGTGGACTTTTTAGGAATGACAGTTTCCAGGAATGGTGTTGAAATGCAGTCGAAGAAGACAGATGCCATCCGAGACTGGCCAACGCCCTCGCGTCTGAAGCAAGTTCAAGTGTTCCTGGGACTATGTAACTATTATCGAAGATTCATCGAGGGCGTTTCAGAGATTGCCCAACCCCTCAATAATTTAACGAAAAAAGATACTCCTTTCAAGTGGGGTAACGACGAACAAACAGCATTTGACACGTTGAAAAGGAAGTTTCACACAGCGCCTCTATTAGCCTACCCAGATTGAAACAAGGAGATGCGAGTAGAAACGGACGCTTCGGATATAGCAGTAGGCGCCGTCCTTTCTGTAAAAGGAAAAGATGACCTTTGGCGACCCTGTGCATTTCTCTCTCACTCTTTCGATGCTGCGGAATGGAATTATCCGATTTACGATAAAGAACTGCTGGCAGTAATACACACCTTGGAAGAATGGCGACACTATTTAATCGGCAGAGAAGGGTTTGAGATCTGGACCGATCACAAGAACCTCGAGTACTGGAAGAAGCCGCAAACGCTTTCAGGGAGACAAGCACGATGGCATGCGCTTCTTCAAGAATTCAATTATTTATTCGTTTACAAACCAGGCTCAACCAATGGCAGAGCAGATGCACTATCGCGTCGAGCAGACCACGGTGAAGCTGTTACGGATCACAATACCAATATTACGGTACTTCCACCGAACCTTTTTCTTAATAAAGTTTCTCTTTCTTCTTCCTTTTATGATACATTGCAAAAAGAATCCGAAAAACAAAAACAAAAAGAAATACCTGGATTTTATTATGATACAAAACAATCCGTATTTATTAATGAAAAGAAAAAAGTCTTCGTGCCTGAGGCACTTAGGATACAGTTGCTTAATATCTGCCATGATTCGCCTATAGCTGGACATTCGGGTCAGGCCCGAACAGCTCACCTTCTTACACGGCATTTCACATGGCCAGGTGTTACAAAGGACATTAAACGTTACGTAGACAGCTGTCAAGCGTGCGCCCTCACGAAGGGTAAGCAAAAAGCACCGGCAGGAAAACTGTTACCGCTTCCCACAGCTAGTCATCCATGGGAAGATATTTCTGTTGATTTTGTTACCGGACTTCCCTCTTCGAATGGCTACGATGCCATCTATATGATAGTGGATCGCTTCTCCAAAGAAGTCATTTACGTTCCTTGTAAAACGACCACTTCTTCTAAAGAGTTAGTGGTTATTTTTAGAGACAATGTTTGGTGCGTTCATGGACTACCTTGTACTATAGTTTCAGATCGAGGACCCCAGTTTGTATCGGACTTTACCACGGAGCTTTGCAAGCTCCTCGGCATTTCCCAGAAAATCTCTATGGCATACCATCCACAATCTGATGGCCAAACCGAACGGATAAACCGAGAAATGGAACAATATTTACGTACCTATGTGGCTAAAAAACAAGAAGCTTGGGCCGATTGGATCAAGATCGCCCAGTTTAACCATAATAACTCCCTCACCACCGCTACGGGTACAATTCCATTCTCTATTACACGTAATTATTATCCTAGAGTCGGGTTCGAAAAGTCTTCAAACACGCTAGCCGGAGATTTCGCACGCAACACTGGGAAAGCACATGCTGAAGTTAAAGAAGCATTGGAAGATGCTCGCAGATGCATGATATTGCAGGCCGATAACAGACGATCGGATGTACCCGATTACAAAGTGGGAGATAGTGTGTGGCTTAGTACGGAGAACCTTAAACTGCCGTACACTGCACAAAAACTCACACAGCGCTGGATTGGTCCTTATTGGATCAAGGCACTCAAACCAAACGCTGTCAAACTTCAGCTGCCAAGCAGCATGCAGATTCATCCCGTAGTCAACATTTCTCGGGTTAAACCCTACCGAGAAACTCTTCCAGGACAGCCTGTTCTACGTCCCGACCCAGTCAATGTCACGGACGAAGGATACTCGGAATTTGAAGTTGATTACATCGTCGCATCACGGATGAAACGTAGGAAGTTGGAGTATTTAGTGCACTGGAGGGGTTATGACGAAACGGATCGCATGTGGGAACCAGTATCCAATTTGGAACATTCGCAGGACGTCATCACGGATTATCACCTTGCCCACCCTTCCGCCCCTCGCCCCCTTCGAGGCCTATCACTTTTTGAATTTTCTTCTCTGTTTAAAGAGTACGGTCCTGAGCACGGAACTCCCTATCAAGGAACTCGCTTGGAATACGAGTCCTAGGGGGGGGGAGGTGTTATAATCGTATCTCTTATAACTATCTTTTGCATTTGGACTTCGTCATATTTCTCTTTCAAAGGTCACGTGACTTAGCGCACGTGATCGTGGGATTATACATGTGACCACAGGCTGACTAAGCATATGACATCATGGTCCAGACTGGCCCAGACTCTATGACATCATGCCTCATGTATTTAATCTCCGTTTAACTTCTCTTCTTTTTGATCACCGTCGACTTCTATTTCTCATCATCGTCGACTCGTGACTTCTTCATATATACATGTGTAGTAACTAGTCTCACACACTGCATGGTCTGTGCACATCCCCCTGTAATATATAAAGGCTTGTGGTTGCAGCTAGGATTCCCTAGCTTTAACCACTTGTCTTATTCGCTGGCAACAGTTGAGAGATTAAGGCCTGAGCTATCCTCATTCACCTTGCCAGTACTTGTGTAGCACTGCGACAGTCGCGGAACCCTGTGTGACTTGATAACTCCGTTGTCTCGTAACATGTGGGGCTCACCTTGAGGACATCGTTACTTCGCCTTCCACTCTTCCTATTCGTTGACGATGTCGCCTTCTTACTCGGAGCTTCGCTCCCTCGTTACCAGCACTTTGCCGCTTCTCCATTCGCCACTATGACTCGGACAGACTCATAGCCCTTTGCCCTTTGCTGCCACACACAGCTCAGTCTGTGCACGATACCCAGTAGTATATATACGAGTACTTAGAGAAGTACAGACTCTTTAGCTAATTCTACACATCTACCAAGTGCATAGTAATCTAGCAATATACCCTTCTCTTGCCGATAAAGCTGATAAGAGTCTGCTCGATCTCGTCTGGTTGCCACCACTCAAGATCTCGCCGACACTTGCTTTGCAAGACACCTGATAGCGTTGTCTACGCGAGTCGGCTAGTTTCCTCATTAGGCTCGAGCCCCTATAAGTGCTCGCTTGCTAGATATTGTGCACTACCAGCGTAACACCACCCAGACATACATAGACCCATCCAAGCTTTCCTATACAGAGCAATGAACAACTCACTCCACATCGGAAACTTCTGGTCCCACATCCCCAACCTTGAAACCCGTGCGAGCTGCGCCCACTGCAATGCCCCAACTGAATCCCTCGATCATATACTAATCCACTGCTGCAACCCTGAATCCACCACCATCTGGAATCTAGTCCAACGAATCTGGCCCCCATGCCTTGGAGAATGGAAAGACCCCTCCATTGGCCTCCTCCTGGGATGCAGTTCCATCACCGTTACACAACCACAAGATGCCCAACCCCATGTGCTCCATGCCCGGGCACAACTACAACGAATACTACTATCTGAATCGACACACCTAATATGGTCGCTCCGATGCAAACGCGTCATTAGAAACCGAACCCTAAACCCTCTGGCCATTGAATCCCGCTGGCTCAATCGCATTAACACATGCCTAAACATAGATCGACAACGAGCAAAATCCCGACACAAACCCAAACTGAAACAACAGGTACAAAACACCTGGTTACCTCTCATATTGAATACATCTAACCTTCCCCCAGACTGGGTCACAAACACTGAGGTTTTAGTGGGTATTACGCTGCCCAGGCCCTCTGCTGCCACCGAGGCCACCTGACAGCTCACGGAGTCCCACACCCCCTGCCAACCGCAGGGCGTGCGTAAAAGCATTTTCCCTCGGACCGGTTATTAGTATAACCGCCTTAGCGTATTGTGTAGGACTAGTCTAGGCAGTCGCTACATAATGATATCCACGCTTGTCCAAAAAAAAAAAAAAACAGAATGTGTTCACCAGCTTGGCACTGAACACTCCCAAATTGTAGCCGCTGCTGAAGTGCCCTACCGAGCCTACTCAATCTCCAATGTGAAGCACGAGCCGAAACTCAACTGGATTTGGCACTTATGCTCGTATGGTCTCATTGACGATTGGATACCTATCCGATAATGAGATGGCCCCCAACGACGAGTCGGTACGTTGATCGAGACCTCCCACCACCCTTCGTTAGATGCTCAAGACTTGCTGGTATTCGTAGTCCACATGATTCAAGACGAATACTGAGATGAAACGTCAACCAGCCGACTTCGTTTCTGCCTTCGACTTTGAGCTCCGCCATGGACCCGCTCCTGAGGACGTTGACTTCTTAAGGATCAAGTTCAAGAACGGCACCGACGACAACTTCCAGACCTACCACGCTTTCCGCCACGAGGTGGACATCCCTCTCACCGAATTCATTTACCGTATTGAGGTGGGTTCTGTTAGACGTTATCATTTCGCCACCCGTCCTCATATGCAGCATACACTCGTCCTTGCACGCATACACATTACACAATCACGTCGTACTGTACCAGCTCTCCTTTCTTTCCTCAGCGTTCTATCATCCATCGTGATGACCGCTGAGCTCATCTCGGGCTGGTTCATTCATCACTACACTCCCTACTTTCCATTCGTTGACATCGTATCGCTCCACAGAACTACGCCATCACGTCCCAGAAGCCACGACCCATACCCCAGCATCAGTTTACAGAAAAGTGCCTTGTTGACCGTTTTCGCTGCTTGCGCTGCCATCCTCTTTGTGGGTGTATTTTCCCTCGCCGTATCAAGTGTTCGCATGCCAAGAAGTAGTAACAGAGTCCGTCGAGGAATTAACTTGTTTCGCCAGTTGATCCAGGCGTCCAGGTGCCAATTGGGGACCGCATGGGTTGGATCGAGCCCTGCGAATCGTGCGTTGTGGTTTTGTCCTGTGGCATTTGGTTTGGTACTAATGGTTGTTTGGGCAGTGGATGGCTCTGGCGACTACCGCTATCCTTCGCCCGTACTTTGCCAAGTCCCTCCTAGGTTGGCAGCAAAGGAATCCCGGGTTGACAGGACAGGCTGCCCCTGAAAGGCATCTCGGGGCCACAAGCCAAAAGAGAAACTTTGGATGGATCCATGATATCGATTCAGTAGTAGGTTGGTATTGTGTTAATGTTAAGCGCTAAGCAACGGCCAGAGTATCTGCTGACTACATGCAATGTATCCAATGGTATTTAATGTCCTTCTGACGTATCCAAGTATCTGCGAAAAGATTACTGCCGGAATACAGATGCTACGGTAGAGGCAACTGCGAGTACTTCAGTTCGGGTAACAACGCACCGTGGAAAACATGCACGCACCGGAAAGTAGATCCACTAGGCACCAATATGAACGTAGAGGATCTGTTGATCCATTGGGATGTCGCTCGAACGAATACTCCTCAATGTCCTGTGCAACGCCAGAGCTGCTCGAGTGTGATCCAGGTGACCAGACTCGTCCACTAAATTGTCATAAAACCTGGATGTGATCTCGTTTGTGTGCGCATCGTCAACAGCCCACATCGTCCCAATGACCGAACTGAACCCTGCGAACTGCATGGCCGCAGCAAGATGAATGACCTCGTCTGGGCTCTCCTCATCTCCAGCAGTTGTATGACAAGCCGACAGATACGCAAACCTGGCGTTCCGCAAGTCATATTGCATGATGTGTTCAATCCTCAATAGTCCGTCACCGAACGCAAACCCAGACTTGAACGGATCCGTCCGATTGGGGATCCCATGACAGGCGAGGTGAACAAAGTCGTTCTTGTTCAATGCTTCACCAACCCTGACGATGCTTGCATCCTCGTCCTGAATGCGAGTAAGTGTTGCAACTAACCCAATACGTTGCGATATGGTGGATAGTTCGGTGTTCACCGAAGCGAGCATTTCCTGTCCCGGAGCCTGCGCCTGCCCTACGACCAAGAAACGATGTTGTTTCAGCGATGGATCCGATGGACTTCTCTGTCGCGCGCGAATGAGGGCTGTCAACGTCGGTGTATAGGATGAAATATAGAGATCTGATAGCATGGGTTGGCCATTCCTAAATGGACCGGCAGCGTGCAATGGGAGAAGCGAAAACTCGGCGGTCGGGCACCACCAGATGTGCGATCCAGGAGGACAGCAATCCTGAAGAATTTTCACTATTGGAGAAACAACCATGTCCCAGACCTTTCGTAGACAAAACTGGATTCTCCTTGTCATGTCCTGGAACTTGGCAGAGTCAATCAGAGAATGAAGTTCCAATGATAGTTCAGAGACGTCGGCTTTCGTGATGGGAAGAGCAACATGGATGGGATCTTGGTGGGATAGAAGCACCAGTGCATCGCAACCGTATTGGCTGGCATTTATAATGACCACTGGACCACTGGCAACAGCGACCTGGAGATCAGAGAACAGTGGAGGCTGGAGGAAACGAGAGAGGCCGGGCAGGTTTCGAATATCAGTGATGATATCCTGCAATTGGACATTGAGACGCCACGCCCGACCATGCTGAGAGTCCGCATTGGGAGGGGCATCAAACACACCACGAAGGGAAGAGGCGACCTGAGTGAACTTGTCCGCCAATTTCTTGCCTGTGTCGCCGGATGCTACGACATCATCAAGAGGTGAGCGAAGGCGGGTTAACTGACTCCAGAAGACACCACGACCTTGTTCAAGGAGCTCGACTGCATTGATAGGATTGCCATAACGAAGACAGGCTGAAAACGCATCGACTGGCAGAGATGTCATGAGCTGTTTGAGTAATGCAAGATTCTGAGGAAGAGATGGGAGAGTGGCGAGATGGTGAACACTGAGACGCAAGAATATTTGGTAGGCTAAAACTGTGGTACTATGTTGGCACTCTTCGGCTCTCTTGATCCATTGTTTGGCACATTCGAGATCAGCAGAAGAGACTGTCTGAGAGACATCGGAAAGCTGGGAATACAAATTGAATGCTTCCTCGAGGTCAGACACCTGACCGAGCTGGTGGAAACGGGAATAGAGGGAGCTCGCGATGTTGCCCAGTGAAAGGGCTCGATGAGGATGCCCCTGTGGGCGAAGTTCCAATGCATTGCGTTGGAGCGCAAGTGCCTCGTCGAGGTCAGACACCTGACCGAGCTGGTTGAAACGGGAATGGAGGAGTTCGCGATGTTGCCCAGTGAAAGGGCTCGATCAGGATGCCCCTGTGGGCGAAGTTCCAATGCATTGCGTTCGAGCGCAAGTGCCTCGTCGAGGTCAGACACCTGACCGAGCTGGTCGAAACGGGAATGGAGGCAGCTCGCGATGTTGCCCAGTGAAACGGCTCGATGAGGATGCCCCTGTGGGCGAAGTTCCAATGCATTGCGTTCGAGCGCAAGTGCCTCGTCGAGGTCAGACACCTGACCGAGCTGCTCGAAACGGGAATGGAGGCAGTTCGCGATGTTGCCCAGTGAAACGGCTCGATGAGGATGCCCCTGTGGGCGAAGTTCCAATGCATTGCGTTCGAGCGCAAGTGCCTCGTCGAGGTCAGACACCTGACCGAGCTGGTTGAAACGGGAATAGAGGCAGTTCGCGATGTTGCCCAGTGAAAGGGCTCGATGAGGATGCCCCTGTGGGCGAAGTTCCAATGCATTGCGTTCGAGCGCAAGTGCCTCGTCGAGGTCAGACACCTGACCGAGCTGGTTGAAACGGGAATAGAGGCAGCTCGCGATGTTGCCCAGTGAATGGGCTCGATGAGGATGCCCCGTGGGCGAAGTTCCAATGCATTGCGTTCGAGCGCAAGTGCCTCGTCGAGGTCAGACACCTGACCAAGCTGCTTGAAACGGGAATAGAGGCAGCTCGCAATGTTGCCCAGTGAAATGGCTCGATGAGGATGCCCCTGTGGGCGAAGTTCCAATGCATTGCGTGCGAGCGCAAGTGCCTCGTCGAGGTCAGACACCTGACCGAGCTGCTTGAAACGGGAATGGAGGCAGATCGCGATGTCGCACAGTGAAACGGCTCGATCAGGATGCCCCTGTGGGCGAAGTTCTAATGCTCTCCGTCCGAGCGCAAGTGCCTCCTCGAGATCAGCCATCTCTCCTCCCTGGTCGAACCGGTCTCTGAGTGAACAAGAAAGTCTTTCTAGTGACCTGGCGTGACTAGAATGCCATTGGGGGTGGAGTTGTAATTCATTGCGGCAGAAAGTGATTTCCTGGTCGAGTTCAGACATTGGGACAGAGCCAAAGACGTGGATTAATCGTATCCTGCTCAAATGTTAGGTCAGGTAGCTAGTCCCTTGATTTACAGGCATACCTTTCGCGAGGTCTTTGTCGTTGCGGATGGTGATCGTTGGGAAGGGTGTGAGAGAGCAAGCCGGGCGCCGCATGCGACTCACACCACGAGTTTGTCGCTGAGGTAACTGACGCCCATAATCTCCATAATCTCCATGCTGATACTCATGTATAAGGAATGTATCCATCAGTGGCAGATAGTCTGGTCATTGGTAGAGATATCGACTCACAGAATGCACCGTGCCACACTCCTTTGCTGAACCCGAGACACCAGCCTTGGTGACAGTAACTAAATCATAAGGATATATTAGTACACAGGCTTGAATTTAGACGAACCAAAAGAGTCTCAGTGGGCGAAATGACATACGATCACGATGGTGCTGTATTGTCATGGTATCGTCCGCACAATAAGAGCAGTTCACCGACATCCATCCCCTAAGTTTGTGTACCCCTGGGCATCCAACGTATCAAATACCACGATTACCCACACTGCAAACAATGTACAGAAAACGATCCAAATGGTCTAGTTAAGGCATGATACAGTAGCCATTGCATGATTTGAATACGCCGTGCAAAAAAAAGACGTTCCGTTCCACACAGAAAAATCAATAAAATATAATATAAAAAAAGGTCGATCCGGGTTGAAAGAAAAAGGCACGCGAAAAGAAGAAAAGAGAACCGAGTGCCACTGACACTGCAAGGCCCGATAATCCACAAGACACTAGAGTGTGTCCAGGTATCGGCACGCACGATCAAGCTGCGCCGACGTCTCCCTGACCTATTCATTCGCATCAACACTACACGCAACGGAGCAAAGATCGAGGCCAAAATTTGAATGAAAAACTCACATTTACAGTCGAAAAAGGCTCAAAGTGATGCCCGGGACGTCCCAAACCGGGATCGGCCGTCTAAGGTCCTACAATGTTATTATGTCGCCCAGTATCGTCGCTTTCACGGAGCCACGCACGAACGGCTCCATACCATCGGGACAGAATCCTGCAGTACAGCGCAAAAACGCAATAGATGTTCCCGCTTTTTGGGCGCTGGGTACGTCTTGTCCAATAGCACCGTACTCTGTTTGAACTGGCGCACGACCAGCGCCGTCATCGAAGAATCGACGATACGCTCCTGATCTCGGAGAACATGATGGTGTCGGACAACAACGGCGCTGTTGATAGTGGAGGTGAATCGATCAAAACGACGCCTTTCACCTTGACACCGCGAGAGATCAGAATCCCGGCGATTGC
Organism: Butyriboletus loyo; assembly: GCA_038093515.1. Lineage (NCBI taxonomy): Eukaryota > Fungi > Basidiomycota > Agaricomycetes > Boletales > Boletaceae > Butyriboletus > Butyriboletus loyo. Next base: position 21,793 of record JBBPSI010000297.1, read on the forward strand.
AAAGGCGACGACGCCTCCAAACGACCAGCCTGTGGAAAGACGCATGGAGTCAGACCTACATAACATATGGATGTAAATGGAGAAATCGTCGGACCTCCAAGCACTAAAGCAGCATCGTTAACATGTTGCTCGATCGCTAGCGCGTACGCTTGAGCCTCCTCCTCAAGCGTTTCCCATGGCTCATCGCAAAATAAACGAGGATTGCTGATCCCCTACACGTCACGGTGCAACGACAACAGACGCTCGTAGTGACTGACAAGGCCACTTCCATCATGCACCAGGTAAATCGGAGAGCGCAAACTGTCCATGCACTGTTGCAACGGGACAAGAGCAACCTCGGATGGGTACTGGTGACAGACCGGAGATTCCCCACCCTGTCTCTTGGCGTCCAAGAACTCTCCGTTGTCCAGATCGTTCACTAAAAAATCGCAAAGCGCTGAGAGCGTAGGACATTTGGTAAACATGTTATGCGGAATGCGTCTGTCCAACGCAACCCTCAATGCCTGCTGCGCCTCAATGGACCCCAAAGAATCCAGACCGAAGGTTCCAAGATCAGCGTCGTCTTGAATCTCCTTACTGTTCGCGATCCCAAGCACCTCGGCTATGATGTTACGAATGCGCTCCCTGTCCACGCGTGAAGGAGGCTTCTCAAAGATGTCGCCGCTCTCCGAGACCAATGCTTGCGGCGAGAGCAGCCCACTGCAACTCGGATAGAATTCGTCCACGTCGTTGACGTCCATTTTGTCGAGACCAAGACCAGCGGCGCAGAACATGGTACTACGGGTATTGGAACAGGAACGAGAAAAGATGACGCTACGGGGAGAGGAAGGCGTAATGATCGAATTGGAATTGGTGCGCATACGATTTCGGGTCCCTCTTTGATCCGCTGAAATAGCCAAGCCACAATGAAAACTCGTCAACCAGACCCTACGAAACTGTGCGCCTTGAAGTTGCGCGATGACGACGGGCGGATCGCATTCCAGCACAGCTAATATATCTGCAATGACAAAATCGCGGGGAGAGATCCAATTGTTGCTGCAATAGACGGTGCACGGGTGTTTGTCGTCGACCAGATCACGTAGTACTTTGAGTAAGCCGACACCAATGCATATATACGCGTCCGAAATATCGCCTCGCATGTTGACCATGAAGCCCGCGACATCCAGCAACGTATCCAGAAAGACGAGTTGTACGCCAAGAGAACCAGACAGTGCAATACCCGCGATACCGAAGGCGCCGTCACCACTAACAGTCAGTGATTTGATCGTATGATAGTCCTTGGCATAGTCCACGACCCGAGGGAAGACCACCTCGTATGCAATATGCGTGCTAAACACCTCTGGTGTTTCCTCCTGGTTTGTGAGAACCTCCGCACGCCGAGGGTTACCCGGGAGTTCGAGAGCGAGATTCGACGTCGTCTCTCGAATGGAAGAAAACCGCAAGTCGCCATGTACGTGAACGTGTTCTTCGCGCGATGACTCCAATATTGACGTGATGTTGAAGGAGCCTGTCCCGTCCCCGTGGACGGTAACGTGTGTACGAATGATCAGATGGATATCCCGCTGAAGCACGAGAGGGCGAGAAAATGCTACGGCACGTAATACGGGCATGCTCCTTCCGAAATCCAATTCCATGTAGCGTTGCGCGATGACTGCGCCAGCGAGAGCCTGTTCCAGGTACACGGACGCGGGGCACAACGCATGACCACCGACTTTGTGCCCTTCCGTATACCTCGCCAGACATCTGATGGGCGCCCCAAAGATCGCCGCATTGCCATTTTGTCGAGACAGGTGTTGAGACCAGGAGGTCAACATCAGGTGGTCAGGGATTTGAGGCTGGAGCGTCGGCTCGGACGTAGCGTGAACAACGCGATCGCTGTGAGGCACCCATAATTTCTGCGAGTCAAAGGATACAATGGGAAATCGACGCAAGAACAAGCAGAGTGTTCTTCGAAAATGCGCCACCAATCCACAGGAACAGTGGTTCGGCACAGTTGGGCCAAGCTGTCCGTTAACGTGTCCCAGGTTGGCGTTTCTTTGAGAATCGATGGAAGACACAACGTCCCTCGGGACAGCGACAACGTCGTCTCGATCATAGGCAAACAGATTGCGTGCGGTCCAACGTCAATCCATGCATTAATTCCACATATTGTTCAAGTTCTCGCAGACCCCGGGCAAACAGAACAGGCTGACGATAGTGCTTTGCAGAGTAGTCGGCTTGGAACGTCAGACCGTCACCTACAGGAACGACAGTCCCGTATACATTGGATGCGATGGGGATGGATGGAAGATGGATAGGGAGTGTCGCGACATGATCCCTGAGATCGTCCAGGATTGGATCCTAGTTGGACATTGAGAGTGACAGTCTTGCAACCGAAAGCGAGCGTGAGATGGTTTGCCAACGTTTGTAGGTCTTCAACGGGTCCCGAGACCAAGCAAGATGTCTCCGTGTTTACACATGGGTCGTCAGAATTTGTTGTACCTGCGTGGACGGAAGGTTGATGGAAATCATCCCCGTTTTCCCAATGGCGCACACCTGAGACATTAAACGAGCCCTTTTTGCTACGACGGAGGGGACAGTCTCGATGGACAGCCTTAGTGTTGTGAGCTCGAGGTCAGACGGACGAAGTCCCAGAACTCAGAAGTTAGGGTTGGATTCAGCTGAGTTGTAATTCTTAGCCTAGGAGCTAGTATCTACTACATCTATGCTTATTTTCTCATTTCTGCAGTGACTGTCTCTTCTCCAGAATCCTCTTATTTCCGACTCTTGACTTTCCGTTCCTGGTGCCAAATGGATACGCTTAAGCTCCAGTGTTGGATCTACGGTGAAGACTTTGACATGGTCTTTCCTGTCGACATATCAAGGACAGAGACCATCGTAGCCCTCAAAGAAGCTATAAAGGAAAAGAACTCGGTCACGTTCCGCGGTATAGATGCACACGCTCTCAGTCTCTACTCCATCCCCATGCCCGATGATGAAGACTTTGATGCCACGCTCGAGAAGTGGACGTTCGAAGGCAAACAACGCCTCAACTCGCAATCCAAATTATCCAACCTGAACCTGTCTGATGGCCTCATCATCGTTCGTGGGCCCATTCCTTGTACGCGTTGATCATCGTATTCTGTTATCCTTCTGATGGCGAACTTTACTTCTCAGATTCACGCTCAGTTGAACCCACTGTCGTTCTCCCAGACATGACCATTAATTACTGGGTGCGCGGTGACACGATTAGTAGCATCTTCCCCGTCAAAATTTCGAGTACCAAGACTGTCGGCTCCCTCAAAGAAATCATCAAGAATGAGAATCCAGTGACATTTCGCGATGTAGACGCGGATGAGCTCGCTCTTTATAAAGTTTGTTTTCCATGCGGCGAAGATGACTCCATTCAAGGTGTGCTTGGCGCTCACACCATCTCCATGCTGGGGAACCCTTTGCGGGCTTCACAGCAGCTGTCAGTTGTTTTCAAGTCACTTCCTCCAGACCACCTCCATCTCATCATTGGTATGTGGCATTTGCGATTCGAACTTGACTTCAACGACGAACATTCTTTGCAATCCAGACTACTTGACTTTGCAATGTTGGATTCGTGGGGCAGATCCTGCACACTCATTTAGAGCCCGGATATCAGCGAAAGCCAGGGTTGATGATCTGAAAATTTCGATCAAGGCGACATGCAGCCCAACATTTGGTAATCTATCCCCTTTTCGCATGATACTCTACAAGATTCCAGTAGACGGGGATGCCGAGCTCTGCGAGAGTCTTGGTGCTCTAGGATCTGGTCAACTTCTACAGGGGAAGCAGTTGGTGGAAGAGGTCTTTGCTGACGTTCCTTTTTCTCAGATGCCACGTGTTGTCGTCGAGCAGGTCGAAGAAAGTAAGCAAAGCCATGACGGTCTTGATTTGTACTCACCCAGACTCCGGATGTTGTATTGTAGTACGCAGCGTTGCAGCTGTTCCTTCTACCCCCCGCTCGATTTTTTACCAGGAGTGGGCTCACAGGCTGACAAAGAGCCCTTCCGAGCAAGGAGAACCCTCAAATTTCAACATCTTACAGTCGACCAATTACAAGATCGAGTGGTCCCGACCCCGTAAAAACGCTCCAACCATCCCAGTCACGCTACTACACCCCGTCTTCGGCCAGTTTGTCGACGACTGTCGCACTCATGAGCCAACCGTTGACGATAATACCTTTGTTTTGGAACTTTCCGTACGAATGTCCGACATCTTCGAAAAAGAGGGTCAGCGACGGCAAGAATTTATCGACATCTTACGCTTCCAAGGAATAAGGATTGTACCGAACTCCATTGGTGGTTTCCACACTGATGGAGATGCGCACGTGAACGGTCGTCGGTACTTAATCCTGGAGGTGAAATCTGAGGTCAGTTCTAAAGGCGCCGAGCCTTACTGCCAAGCAATACTCTACTACTTAGAAGGAAGCAGAGACGAGGCGGTGAAGGACGCGCAGTTCAATTTTCCTTGTTTCATAATCACCCTCTTTGGTGAGTTCTGCTGCGAATCCGGTTCCCCGCCCGCTGATGAAACACGTCAGGCCCTCACCTCAGTTTCTCGGGCGCAGTCTGGACTGGCCGCCCCAGTTACCAAATTCTCACCACCGTCCTACCTTTGTTCTGGCATCCGACCGATACCGTGATGCGCCAATCTGCCGCTCGTCGTATTGGTGCATTCAGGAAAGCCTGCCAATCGCTGAGGCAACTCTACGAGAGGTATGATCATGCTCCTGCAGACTTCAAGGACTTGCAGCCAGAGTTTCCGCATCCTCGCTGCTACACGAGCTTGGATGGGAAGGACCAGGTGGGTTTCAGGTACATCCGTACTCTGGAAGCTAGCAATCCGC
>JBBPSI010000298.1:0-26480 GCA_038093515.1 Butyriboletus loyo
ACACTGTGCAGTATCTAGTTCTACGCAGTAACCTACTAGCAATTAGTTTCACTCCAGACTCTTAGTGTGTGCACTAAGACATAGTCTGAGACTTCTCCCAGAATCGTCTCTTGAGTCCTGCAGCTACTCTTGAGTGCCGCCTCGCTGTTCTAGTTGTTAGCGCCCAGCATAACAGGGACCAATCCAATGCTGTGTGAGTTTTCTGGCAGTGTACAGTAACTTCAAGTTTTCTATACTAAGCCAAACCCTATCTCCCAATTTGTATTCTGGCACAGCTGATCATCTATTATTGGTCTGCAATACCATTCTTTTATGAGCTTCCTCCAAAGCTTTCTTGACTTTGGCATGAGCCTTCCCAGCCATACATGCAAAATCTCCAGCTAACATAGAAGAAGATTTTTCAAACCCAATATGTGGATAATAATTATGTGTGATAGAGAATGAAATAGTACCAGTTGTGGTAGTAAGGAAATTGTTATGGTTGAACTGAGCAATTTTAATCCACTCAGCCCATGTTTCTTGTTTTTTAGCCACATAGGTATGTAAATATTATTCCATCTCCCTATTTATCTGTTCAGTTTGCCCATCAGATTGAAGATGGTAAGCCATAGAGATTTTCTGGGAAATGCTGAGAAGCTTGCAGGGCTCTATGGTAAAGTTCAAAATAAACTGGGGACCTCAGTCCAAAACCACTGTAAGGGGAAGTGCATAAATGCACCAAACATTATCTCTAAATATAACTGCTAAATCCTTGGAAGAGGTAGTCATCATACAGGGTATGTAAACCACTTCTTTGGAGAAATGATCAGCAATTGTACAAATGGTGTTGAAGCCATTAGAAAGTGGAAGTCCAGTAACAAAATCAACAGAAATATCTTCCCAGGGGTGACTAGGTGTGGGAAGCAGTAATAGTTTTCCTGCCAGTGCATTTTGCTTACCCTTTGTGAGGGCACACACTTGGCAGCTATCTACATAATGTTTAACATCCTTTGTGACACCAGGCCACTTAAAGTGTCATGTAAGAAGATGTGCTGTACAGGCTTGACCCAAGTGACCAGCAATAGGAGAATCATGACAAATGTTAAGTAATTGTATTCTAAGTGCCTCAGGCACAAATACTTTTTGCTTTTCATTGATAAATATGGACTGGTCTGGATCATAATAGAATCCTGGTATTTCTTTTTCTTTTTCAAATTTTTCTTGTAGGGTATTGTAAAAGGAAGAAGAAAGAGTAACATTATTAATGACAAGATTCGAAAGTAATACAGTAATGTTTGTATTGTGATCTTGCACAGTATCACTGTGGTCTGCTCAACACAAAAGTGCATCTGCTCTGCCATTGGTAGATCCTGGCTTGTATACAAAGAGATAATTAAATTCTTGAAGAAGCACATGCCAGTGGGCTTGTTGTCCAGACAATGTTTGTGGCTTCTTTCAATATTCGAGATTCTTGTGATCTGTCCAGATTTTGAAACCTTCTCTCCTGATTAAATAGTGGCATTACTCTTCCAGGGCACAAATTATTGCTAGGAGTTCTTTATCATAAATTAGATAGTTCTGTTCTGCAGCATTGAAAGAATGCAAAAGGAATGTGCAGGGTCACCAAAGCTCATGTGATCCTTTTACAGAAAGAACAGCTCCAACTGCTATATCCAAAGTGTCCATTTCTACTCTCATCCCCTTGTTACAATCTGGGTAGGCTAAAAGCAGTGCTGTCATAAACTTTTTCTTCAGCATATCAAACACTGATTGTTCTTCTTTACCCCATTTGAAAGGAGTATCCTTCTTCATCAAATTGTTAAGAGGGTGAGCTATCTCTAAGAAGCCCTCAATAAACTTCCTACAGTGAGTGAAAAAACCCTTGCAATGTTTCACTATTTTGCACTAGATGCCATGTAGCACCTGATGGCATGGGAATCCTGCTTAGCATTGGTGAGGTGGGTGATAGCACTGCCTCCTGGCTACATATGGGTCCCTGGGTCATGTGATGTGGCCATGTGTCTGTGGAGATATGTCTATTCTGAAACAGGTATACCATTGAAAGGGTTTATTCACTTTCAGCCTCAACAGTGGAATTTCAGTCAAATGAAAGGATAATTGTGTTTATTTGGTCCTAAAAACAAAGATACACATATAAACATTATCTCTGAGTTGGAAAAAGTTCACATGCTTCTTTCTTCTCAACTTCTACCACCATGAGATCTATCTCCTCCACCCAAAAGAAAACCATCTTAACCATGCTTGATTCTGGTCATTCTGCTTGCTCCATTGCCTCCACCACTGGCCTTCATACTTCCACCATCTCTAGGCTTCATTCCAAGAAGCATTCTACTCTGCAAAAGTTCACTGAAGGTTGTCCATCCAAGCTCTCCCCTGCCAATATCTGCCATGCCATTTATCTCATCTCTACTCACAAGGCAGAAAATGCTGTCCAGGTGACCAAAGCTCTCACAAATATTATCAACCAACCCCTCAACCCCAACACAGTATGCCAGCACTTGAAAAAATCTGGTATGAAAGCTGTGGTCAAGCGAAAACATCCTATTCTCTCTGCCAGGCATTTCAAGGCAAGACTAGACTTTGCCTATGTCCACAAATATTGGACTCTGGAGGACTGGAAGAGGGTAGTATGGTCTGATGAGACTAAAATAAATTGCCTAGAGTCAGATGGATGCAAATGGGTGTGGAAAAAGCCAGGAGAGAGGCTTAGTGATAGACTGGTGGAGGGGACACTTGGGTTTTGGAGGAGGTTCTGTGATGATGTGGGGCTGTATGAGTTGGGAGGGGGTTGGGTATGCCACCAAGATTGATGGTAGGATGGGTGGGGACCTATACCTTCAAATTTTGAAGGATGAACTTCAAGATTCCCTTCAGTATTATGGTCTCAATCCTCCTGACACCATCTTCCAACAAGACAATGACCCCAAGCACACCTGCAAGAAGGTCAAGGAGTGACTAGATGAACAGGAGTTTAGTACTATGGTATGGCCAGCACAGTATCCTGATCTTAACCCAATAGAACATGCCTGGGGCTATCTCAAGAGAAGACTTGCAGAGTATGAACACCCCCCCAAGGGAATACTGGAGTTGTGGGAGAGAATTCAGGTGGAGTGGGACAAGATACCAGTTGCAGAGTGTCAGAAGTTGATTGAAAGCATGCCTAGGAGGGTTCAGGCAGTTCTCAAGGCCAAAGGAGGCTATACCAAGTACCAATATCTCCCAAATACCCTTCTGCCACCAAAAGTGAATAAACCCTTGCAATGGTATACCTGTTTTAGAATAGACATATCTCCACAGCCACATGGCCACATCACATGACCCAGGGACCCATATGTAGCCAGGAGGCAGTGCTATCACCCACCTCACCAATGCTAAGTGGGATTCCCATGCCATCAGGTGCTACATGGCATCTAGTGCAAAATAGTAAAACATTGCAAGGGTTTTTTCACTCACTGTATAGTAGTTACATAATCCAAGAAACACTTGAACTTGTTTAAGATGTGTGGGAACAGGCCAGTCATGGATGGCATCCATTTTCTTAGTCTGCATCTCAACACCATCCTTGGAAATTACCATACCAAGAAAGTCTATCCTAGCAGAAGAGAAGACACATTTTTCTGGTTTTACAAATAAATCATTATCTAAAAAGTTAACAGAGAACGGCAGGGGAAAGTGAGAGTAGGCAGCACATCTTTCGGGTGTGTCAGGTACCTTTCGGCTGTGCACGTACTTCAAGTACTTCAAGTATTTTGAGTATTTTGAGTATTTTGAGTATTTCACTTCTTCCACATTTTTGCCCTTTTATGGGTATTGTTCCCATGTGGCTCACCTGAGCCCGATGCCCGATGCGCCATAACGCACGCGCTTATGTAATCACACCCGACACAGCCTGCTCACCTACCATCACTCAACTCACCTACCACAACACATTCTTCTTCTTTCTCTCAGGATTTTCTGGTGGTTTGACTATCACAGATAACACAACAGATCTTTACAACTGTATGTAAGTCCCTGGCAGCTCCTGATGGCTGTCTGGCTCATCATCAGATAAGAGATTAGATAAGAGTTTTCTGTTGACTGAAGGGTTAGTCCTTGGATTAGGCAGTTGACCTTGGCTTTATCATACAGTGCTTGAGAGTTAGAACCAATTGTTGGGTAGAAGTGCTTGGATATCATCTTTTGGCTGGAATTGCAGTAGTCAATTCTCTGTTCAAAGCTGTCCTTTGATCAAGTCTCTACTACCTAGCTTCACAGATTCAACTCTGTGTGTCCGCTGGTTGCCAAGGCCTTTTCAGGCTGAGACCTCTGAAAGCACAACAGATCAGAGACGCTGTTGGTGATTAGGGAGATCTGACAGGTGTTCTATCTGTCATTTCTTCTCACTCTGTCTCAGGCTTCTTGCCTTTAGCTCTGTCATACACCTGGCTTGGTTATCTTGAGTAGCTCTTGGCACTGAGTAAGGCAAAGTGATTCTGTGCATCCTTGGCTTCCTTGCACCTCAAGCCTTGGCTACTTCTTCTTTTCCTTGGGTTCTTTCTGCCTTTAGCTTGGCCTACTTCTGGATTCTGGTTTTCAGCTTGGTCTATTCTGAATTCTCTTTGTCTCAGAATGTAAGTATTTTCAATTTGTTGTTGGTATTGGATTTCTGATATATAGAGATATTTAGGTCTTCTCCTCCTACCTCTCCCCAGCATGCCCAGAATGCTTCTTGCCAAGCTGAATGAGCTCAATGCCAGCTTGGCTCTCCTCCCTCCCGTTGCCATCCATATCCTTCTGTTCAGGCTGCTATGCCTGCTGCTTTGATTGTGGGTTACTTTCTGTTCTGGGTTGGGTATAAAATGCTAAAATATGAATTTCAGAATCATCCTCCTGTGCCAATTCAGCAATACCCTGGCATGCCACATCACTTGATTAAACATCATGAGATGCAACATGTGCACCAGATGCAGCGTTCTCCTCCTCCAGTCAATATCCCATCATCACCACCACCTCAGCCACTACCTCCTGTTCCTCAGCCATTCCATATCTATCAGCCACCACATCACCCCATGGGCTATCAACCATTTCCTCAGCCTCCACCTCCACCTCCACCCCAGCATTTTCCTCAAATGGGTGCCAGAGTGGATTATAGTGCTCGCTTGCTAGAAGGATTTAATCATACTCATGAAGGAAGACACAATCGAAGACACAACCATTCCTCTGCCCAGCCCCCTGCTGCTGCCCAAGCTGGTCCTTCACACCCTCCTCTACAAAATTTACAAAGTCACCAACATGTCATTGATTTTAATCAGGAGAGGCAGTGGCAAGCTCAGCAAGCTCAGGCTCACTTTCATTTGATGAGAGTACAACAACAAGAACAGGAACATCTCCATGCAGTGCAGTTGCAACATGAACACTTGCAAAGACAAGAAGCTGAACATCAAAGGCTTTTTGAACAGCAGCAACAGGCTTTGCACCATCAGGAGGCAGACCATTTCAGGCTTTTTGAAGAACAGCAACAAGCTTTGCACCATCAGGAGGCAGACCATTTCAGGCTCTTTGAACAGCAGCAACAGGCTTTGCATCATCAGAGGCAGACCATTTCAGGCTTCAACAACAGACAGATTTACAACACAGAGCGAACATCAAAGACATCTTGAACAACAACACAAGCATAATCATCAGCAGCGAATATCAGGCATCTAGAAGAGCAACAGCATGCAGTACACTAGCAGGAGGAGGAACATCAGAGACTTCTTGAAGAGCAACAGCATGCACTATGTCAGCAGGAGGAGGAACATCAGCTTCAGGAGCAGAATGCAATACAGCAGGTACAACAGCTGTCCCAAGCTTTGCTTTCAGAAGCACTCCATGAATATAGCCAACGCTCAGCAGAACAATATGAGCAAGATCAGCAAAGGCAACAATCCCATAATGATCCTAATCCTGGCCCTCCTCCTCCTTCTCCCATACCAGGTCCTGCTCCAAGATTTCCACATCCACCTCCCAGCCCAGATCCAGATCCAAGCCCACCTTCTTCCCCATCTGCCAGACCATCAAGATCCAGAAGTCCATCACCAAGACCTGCTCCAAGGCTCCCCTCAAATCCACCTCCCAATCCCAATCCTGATCCATCTGATTCCAGCTCAAGTGACTCTGAAGATTCCATCCATCCTCAGCCTCCACACCATATTCCACCTGGTGGCCAGATATATGCTGAGCCTGTCCTACCCCACTCCCTTGGACCAATGGACATTCAGTGTCCCAATTGCCATGCTCTGCATTTCATCTCAGAAAAGCTGGCCAACTCTGGTGTTCGTAATCCTCGCTTTGGAACATGCTGTCTCCAGGGTCAAGTCAACCTTCCTCCCATACAACAATGGCCACATGCTCTACAGAATCTGTTTGATGATCCCCAAGACCATAGGCAGTTCAGAAAGAAAATTCATCAATACAACAATGCCCTGGCATTTACTTCTGTGGGTGCTGACATGGACAACCAAACTGTTCAAGGCTCTGGGCCAAATGCTTTTCGTATCCATGGTACACTTCACCATCTCATGGGTGCCCTCATGCCACCAGATGGACTGCAGCCTTCCTATGCTCAGCTCTACATCTATGACCCACAGGAGGCAACTGATAGATGAGTTCAACGTAACCCTCAACTGGATGGTGCCATCTTGCTGGATCTGCATACCACCCTAAGGGATATTCATCCATATGCTCCTCTCTACAAGCAGGCATATGAAATCATGCAGGTCAGTAGCAATTGATCTCTCTCTTTCCAACAAACATACTTATAATATAAAATAGGCCAAGCCTGCAGAGGAGCATACTGATGTTTGCATGAGGCTTTGCTTGCAACAGGCAGCTGATGCCAGGAGATACAACCTTCCTACTGTTGAAGAGATAGCTGCCATAATTCCTGGAGATTGTTACACTGGGCGCTAACAACTAGAACTCTGAGGCAGCACTCTGGAGTAGCTGCAGGACTCGTGAAGCGTTTCTGAGCTGGGTCTCAGACTATGCCTTAGTGCGCACACTAAGAGTCTGGAGAGGAAACTAATTGCTAGCAGTGAACTAATTGCTAGCAGTGAACTAATTGCTAGCAGTGAACTAATTGCTAGCAGTGAACTGCATAGAACTAGATAAAGTACAATCAAGTAAAGACCGGGTCTTTATACTACTGGGGTCTGCGCACAGACCATGCTCCTGATCAGGTCGCGAGAGCTGAAAGACAAAGTGGGGAAGGAATACTCTAGAAGATTCTGGAGTATGAAAGAAAGTGTGTCCATGCATGAGAAGTGATGACTAAGTTGAATGCTTGCAATGTTCAAAGAAAAGTAGGCGAAGCCTAGGTGAAAACGGTAGTCCAAATGGTAGAGGGGAAAAAAGGTAGTCCACTACTGTAACATTACCCCCTTCCCATGGTGGAGACTCCGACTCCACTACTTCCAAGACCCCCTCACTGGGATGCTCCCTCATTGAAGTCATTGTTGTAAGCATCATCGGCAGAGACATCTGCCCAGATGTCGTTCCTAAAGGTGCAGTTGGCAACAATGTGGCCAATGGCGCCGCATAAACCACAGACATGCCTTGGACAAAACTCCTGAATATGACCAGGGGCGATCTGATGGCAGAACGGGCAGGTGTAGTTTGGACAGTCCCTGTGGAAGTGACAGATGGTGCCACATTCAAAGCAGAGCTGCAGGCAGACGAGGCGAGGTCGAGCAGGGCCTGGGCTGGGACCAGGGGATCGGTCATCCAGGATGATAGGGGAATCACAAGTCCCCCAGTTGGCGAGGTAGGGAGGCAGGGGTCTGTAGGAGGAGCTGTTAGAACTACCAGCTGTGGCAAGGGGGGAGGAGATGTGAGGGATGAGCTGGATGGCAGGGGTTCCTCGTTGAGTGGGTGGCTGGGGGGTGATGGAATGTACGGCTCTGTTGGCAATTCTCCATCCTGCGGCAGTGAGGGTGACTGACCCAGGGATAGCTCTGACCTGGAGGAGCGCTTGGCGAGGTTGGCGATGCACCATATGAGGCGGTAGGGGGGAGTGTCGACGAGTGACCTGGGGCTCGTCGATATTGGTCCAAAAGGACTCCAGGGACTCTCTGGTGGTCTCATGTGACAAGTCTGCTACCAGTGTGGTTGCAGGCGACTCTCGAGCAGATGGCGCTGGAACAGGTATAGGCAAAGGAGATCTTGCCAGGGGAGGATGAGGCACTGGATTGGGGCCACGAGCCATGGGGCAGAGGTAGCTGATGCGTTCCACAGAGTGAAGGTAAAATTGCTGCTCTCTGGGAGCAAGCACAATGAGGATTGGACAGAGGACTGGGGCGAGAATACCTGGCAGCAACTGATCGACCACATAACCGAAGCCTTCAGCATGGAGGATGTCTAGGGTGTATCCTCAAGCCTCCATCAGGGAGGACTTGAGGGCGGCAGCATATACGGGCAGTTGGTTGTCTGGGCAGAGACAGGTGTGGACGGTGCAGGCGAGGGCATAAGAGCGGTAGAGCGAAGCGAGGGTGCGGAGGACATAGTCCCCGGTAAAGTCCATACGTTGCTCTAGGGCGTAGGTGGCAATGGGGTTTTCCAAGACGGCAGCGTAGAGGACGTGGCGGGAGGCAACTGGGAGACAAGACGAGCAGACAGGAGGTTGGCGTGGAAGAGGGGCGTTGTTTTCAGGGACGTCATTCTCAGCGGGAGGGATGGCCATTTTCGAGTTTTACTGTGAAGATGGGGAGGGAAAATCTCTGGGGTGGCACAGCTTATAAGCCCTGAGCAAGGCTTGCACATGGACCAGGTTCCCATTTGGTTCCCAGGTGTTCTCCACTGCAGAGTATCCCTTCCAGGACACAAGGAATTGACAATGTCCCTTCGATCCACGATGGGATAGGATCTGATCGATTTCGTACTCTTCATCTCCGTCTATTTCTTCTGGAGGGGGGTTTGTGAAATTGGGGCCATGTTCCATGGTCTCGCGATAAGGGGTTAGGAGTGACGCATGAAAGACGTCATGAATCCTCCAGGTCGGCAGTAGTCGGAGCCTGTACACCACAGGGGAGACAACCTGTGCAATCTCAAACAGCCCTTCCCATCTTGGGGTGAGCTTCTTCAACGGGTACCTGAGTCGAAGGTTACGTCCTTCGAGCCAAACCTTGTCTCCTGTCTTCCATGGGTGGAACTTGGACAAGATCTGATCCTTCATCAATCATTGTGCCTTCTCATGGTCTTCCAAGGCTTCCATTCGGGCTCCTGTGAGCTCTGAGAGTCTGGACTCGAGGACGGGGAGGAAAGTCTTGCCAATTGGTGGATAAGACCTTGGCTCGTAACCAACCATCAGGGAGAACAGAGTCACATTGGTCGACAAGTGAGTCATGGAGTGTTACGCTTGGCACTAACAATGAAAACTCAAAGGCGGCACTCAAGAGTAGCTGCAGGACTCGGGAGACGATTCTGAGATGGGTCTCAGACTATGCCTTAGTGCTCACACTAAGAGTCTGGAATGAGAACTAATTGCTAGCAGTGAACTGCATAGAACTAGATAAAGTACATCTGGGTAAAGACAGAGTTCTTATACTACTGGAGTCTGTGCACAGACCATGCTCCCTAATTGGGTTGCAAGAGCAAAAATACAAATGAGGAAAGAATACTCTAGAAGATTCTGGAGTATGAAAGAAAGCGCATCCATGCACGAGAAGTGATGACTAAGTAGAATGCTCACAGCGTTCAAAGAACAATAGGCGAAAACGGTAGTCCAAATGGTAGAGGTGAAAAAAGGTAGTCCACTACCATAACATTACCCCCTTCCCATGGTGGAGACTCCGACTCCACTACTTCCAAGACCCCCTCACTGGGATGCTCCCTCGTTGAAGTCATTGTTGTAAGCATCATCGGCAGAGACATCTGCCCAGATGTCATCCCTGAAGGTGCAGTTGGTGATGATGTGGCCAATGGCACCACATAAACCACAGACACACCTTGGACAAAACTCCTGAATATGACCAGGGGCGATCTGATGGCAGAACGGGCAGGTGTAGTTGGACAGTCCCTGTGGAAGTGACTGATGGTGCCACATTCAAAGCAGAGCTGCAGGCAGACGAGGCGAGGTCGAGCAGGGCCTGGGCTGGGACCAGGGGATCGGTCATCCAGGATAATAGGGGAATCACAAGTCCCCCAGTTGGCGAGGTAGGGAGGCAGGGGTCCGTAGGAGGAGCCGTTAGAACTACCAGCTGCAGCGAGGGGGGAGGAGATGTGAGGGATGAGCTGGATGGCAGGGGTTCCTCATTGAGTGGGGGGCTGGGGGGTGATGGAACGTACGGCTCTATTGGCAATTCTCCGTCCTGTGGCAGTGAGGGTAACCGACCCAGGGATAGTTCCGACCTGGAGGAGTGCTTGGCAAGGTTGGCGACGCACTGTGCGAGGCGGTAGGGGGGAGTGTCGACAAGCAACCTGGGGCTCATCGACGTCGGTCCGAAAGGACTCTAGGGACTTCCCGGTGGTCTCACACAACGAATCAGCTACCAGTGTGGTTGCAGGCAACTCTCGAGTGGATGGCGCTGGAATAGGTACAGGCGAAGGAGATCTTGCTGGGGGAGAATGAGGCACTGGATTGGGGCTGCGAGCCATGGGACAGAGGTAGCCGATACAGTCGGCTAAGTGGAGGTAGAATTGCCACTCTCTAGGAGCAAGCGCGATGAGGATAGGATGGAGGACTGGGGCCAGAATACCTGGCAGTAACTGATCAACCACATAACCGAAGCCTTCAGCATGGAGGATGTCGAGGGTGTATCCCCTGGCCTCCATCAGGGAGGACTCAAGGGTGGCAGCGTATAAAGGGCTGGTTGTCCAGACAAAGATGGGTATGGATGGTGTGGGCGAGGGCGTAGGAGCGGTAGAGAGAAGCAAGGGTGTGGAGGACATAGTTCCCAGTGAAGTCCATGCGCTGATCCAGGGTGTAGGTGGCGACGGGATTTTCCAAGATGGCAGTGTAGAGGACACGGTGGGAAGACACTGGGAGGCAAGATGAGTGGACGGGGGGCTGAGGCAGAAGGGGGGCATCATTCTCAGAGGCATTATTCTCAGTGGGAGGGATGGCCATTTTCGAGTTTTACAGCGAAGATGGGGAGGGAAAATCCTTGGGGTGGCGCAGCTTATAAGCCTTGAGCAAGGCCTGCGCATGGACCAGGTTCCCGTTTGGTTCCCAGGTGTTCTCCGCTGCGGAATACCCTTTCCAGGAGACCAGGAACTGGCAGCATCCCTTGGATCTGCGATGCGATAGGATCCAATCGATCTCATACTCTTCATCTCTGTCTATCATTTCCGGAGGGGGATTGGTAAAGTTCGGGCTGTGCTCCGCTGTTTCGTGATAAGGAGTCAGGAGTGACGCATGGAAGACATCATGAATCTTCCAGGTTGGTGGTAGTCAGAGTCTATATGCCACAGGGGAGATCACTTGTGCGATCTCGAATGGTCCTTCCCTTCTTGGTGTGAGCTTCTTCGACAGGTACATGAGTTGAAGGTTACATCCTTCAAGCCAAACCTTATCGCCAGTCTTCCATGGGCGGAACTTGGATGAGATCCGTTCCTTCATCAACTGGCATGCTTTCTTGTGGGCTTCTAAAGCTTCTGTTCAGGCTCCCATCAGTTCCAAGAGTCTGGACTCAAGAGCAGGGAGGAACGTCTTTCCGATTGGAGGATAAGACCCCGGCTCATAACCGACCATCAGGGAGAACAGAGTCACATTGGTCGACAAGTGAGTCATGGAGTTGTGGGAGAATTCTGTTATAATTGTATCTCTTATAACTATCTTTTGTGTTAGGACTTCGTCATATTTCTCTTTCAAAGGTCATGTGACTTAGTGCACATGATCGTGGGATTATACATGTGACCACAAGCTGACTAAGCATATGACGTCATGGTCCAGACTGGCCCAGACTCTATGACATCACACCTCATGTATTTAATCTCCGTTTACTTCTCTTCTTTTTGATTGCTGTCGACTTCTAATTCCCATCATCGTCGACTCGTGACTTCTTCATATATACATGTATAGTAACTAGTCTCGCACACTACATGGTCTGTGCGCATTCCCTTGTAATATAAAAGGGCTTGTGGTTGCGGCTAGGATTCCCTAGCTTTAACCACTTGTCTTATTTGCTGGCAACAGTTGAGAAGATTAAGGTCTGAGCTATCCTCATTACCATCGCCAGTACTTGTGTAGTACTGCAACAGTTGCGGAACCCCGTGTGCCACTTGATAACTCCGTTGTCTCGTAACAAATTCGGCCATAGGGAGGAGTTCGGCCCATCGTTCCGGGTGACCGTCACAGAAGATCCTTAGATATGTTTCCAATTCTTGGTTGACTCGTTCTGTTTTGCCGTCGGTCTGAGGGTGGTATGCGGAGGAAAGGGCAAGGTTGTAATCAAGGAGCCTTGCGAGTTCCCTGGCGAAGGCGGATGCAAACTGAGGGCCTCAGTCGGAGATGCAGTGGGAGTGAAGGCCGAATCGGAGGAAGACTGTTTTGAAAAACAGCTTGGCGACTCCTGCTGTGTCGACGTCTTTGTTGCAAGGGGAATAAATTACCCCCTTCGTAAGCCCATGGTCTACCACAACCATGACTGAATCATATCCCAAAGAGGGAGGGAGAGTGGTGATGAGGTTGACAGAGACCTGTTTGAAAGGGTGAGAGGCCACGCTGGCCAGAGGAGTAAGAGGGGGAACAGTGGGATGGGTATTGACCTTATGCGCCTGGCAAATGGCACAGCCGGAGACAAAACATGGGATGAGATTTGCCATGCCAGGCTACCAGTAATCCCACTGCACCAGGTTCTGGGTGTGGAAGATGCCACCATGGCCTCCAGCAGGCCTTTCGTGCAAGGAGCAGATGAGGTTGACCCGAGTGGCCTCAGGAATATACCACTTCTTCCGGAAATACAACTCCTTGCCATTGAAGTCCCAATCACCAGCATTCATTTTAGGAAAAAGGGGCAAGTCTTCGTACAATGCCTGCATGCACCGTTTAATCATGGGATCGCTAGGGGACGAGGCAGTGATCTTTTCTGCGAGAGCAAGGTCGATTTTCCTGGCGAACAGGTTATCAGGAAGGAGAGTAATCTCCTGATTGTCTGTGGAGGTGTCAACGTTGTCGCACCAGGACAGGGCATTGGCAGGACCCATCTGAGTCCCAGGGATGTGGTGGAAATGCAGGTCGAAATCCTGCAAGAACATGAGCCAGCATGCCTGCCGGCGGGACAGCTTATTGGGTTGGCGGAAGTAAGTGAGGTTCTTGTGGTCGGTGAGAACCTCCACTTGGTGACCAGTACCACACAGGTAGTGTTGCCACTCTTCCAACGCGTGAATGACCATGAGCAACTCGCGATCATAGATATTGTAGTTGCGCTCTGCGGGTGAGAGCGTCTTTGAAAGGTATGCGCAAGGATGCAAATCGCCATTGACATCCTTTTGCATGAGTACTGCTCCAGTGGCAGTGAGAGAAGCATCCATCATGACAGCAAATGGTTTCATGATGTTTGTTACGAGACAACAGAGTTATCAAGTGGCACACGGGGTTCCGCAACTGTTGCAGCTAAACACAATAGCTGGCGAGTGTAATGAGGATAGCTCAGACCTTAATCTTCTCAACTGTTGCCAGCAAATAAGACAAGTGGTTAAAGCTAGGGAATCCTAGCCGCAACCACAAGCCCTTTTTATATTACAGGGGAATGCGCACAGACCATGCAGTGCGTGAGACTAGTTTCTATACATGTACATATGAAGAAGTCACGAGTCGACGATGATGAAAGATAGAAGTCGATAGTGATCAAAAAGAAGAGAAGCAAACGGAGATTAAATACATGAGGCGTGATATCATAGAGTCTGGGCCAGTCTGGACCATGACGCCATATGCTTAGTCAGCCTGTGGTCACATGTATAATCCCACGATCACGTGCGTTAAGTCACGTGACCTTTGAAAGAGAAATATGATGAAGTCTGAACGCAAAAGCTAGTTATAAGAGATACAATTATAACAATGTTGGGCATCGAGAGGACAGGTTGGCGTAGGAACAATTGCTTGATTGCTTGGAACGCTTGTTCACAGGCAGGGGTCCAAGCCCACAGGGAGTTTTTCTTCATCAGGTCGTGGAGTGGCTTTGCGATATGGGAGAAGTCTTGGATGAACCTCTGGTAGAAGTTGCAGAACCCTATGAAAGATCTAACAGCTTTTACCAAAGTCGGGGGGTTCCACTTGCGAATTGCTTTTAGTTTAGTAGGGTCCATCTTGACCTGTCCTTCTCAGACCATCATTCCAAGGTATTCCACTTCCTCGGCATCAAACGAACATTTCTCCAGTTTGAGGAACAGTTTATGTTCTCGCAATCTTTCCAAGACTCGGATAGTCCGTGCTTCATGTTCCGGAGCTATGGCTGAATGGATCAGAAGATCGTCCATGTAGATAACCAGCCATCCTTCGGCCATGAGATCACCAAAGATGTGGTCCATCAGCACCTGGAACGTGGTGAGAGAGTTGCAAAGACCAAAGAACATAACTGTCGGTTCAAACAGCCCTTGGGGGGTGATGAATGCTGCCTTCCACCGGTCGTTCGGTCTGATCAGGACGTTGTTGTATCCCCAGCGGATATCCATCTTGGTGAAGATTCTCGATCCCTTGAGACAATCAACGAGGTCAGAGATGAGGGGGAGGGGGTAGGTGTTCTTGACCATATGAGAATTTAGGTACCGATAGTCTTGACAGGGGCATAGCAAGCCATCTTTCTTGGAAACAAAGAAGAAAGGCACTGCTTGGGGTGATTTCAAGGAAGTGATCTTCCCGGACTTGAGGTGTTCCTCAATGAATGCTTTGCACGCCTCTGACTCCTTTGGGTTCAAGGGGTAGACTTTGGTGACTTTCGGAATGAAGTCTTTCTCGAGGTCAATGGCGTGATCAAATGACCTGGATGGGGGCAACTCCTCGGTGTTCTTTTTATCAAAGACGTCCACAAATGACTTGAATGGGGTTGGGAGAACTGCTTTCTCCTTGACGGTTTGGGCGGTGATTTCGGTGGTGATGGTTGCCTTTCTAACAGGGTAGGCATCCCTTGCTGAAGCGTCTACTCGCTTCTTCCAGAGCTTGGCAATCTTGGAGTCTGGGTCCAAGTCTAGATACCTTACTAGGTAGCGCTGCGTAATTGCCTGAGGGGAGTCGTGTCGGGGCTTCTTTATCTGATCCGGGAGATCAATGTGGCCAGTGGCCCAATCTATTACCAGGTTGGCTTCTCGTAACCATGGTAGTCCCAGGATCATGTTCTCTTTGCCAATGTTGAGGACTAGGAAACTCTGTTCCTCCTTGGTTTCTCCAATTCTGACAGAGATGGTGACCTTGTGTTGGATTACTCCTCCTTGATTGTTGGACCCGTCCACATTCTGTGCACAGAGTGGCTTGGGGAGGCGTTCCATCGGTAGCCTCTTTTGCTTCACTAGATCTCAGTCTATGAAGCATCCACTTGCGCTGCTGTCTACCAGGGCGAATGTGTCGACGATTTGTCCCCCTTCATGCGTGAAAATTGACACTGGGACTCAAATAGATTGCACATGGGGATTTGATAAAACTACAGGGGCGATTACATGGAGAGGCGAAGACGTCGAAACTTCCCTCTCTTTCAAAAATCCTTTGGCCATTCTTCGGCCACCTTGGTTGCTGCGACGGGCAGCTTCTCTTCTTCATTGTTGAAGCATGCCTTGAGGACGTTCAAGACATCTTCCTGTTGGGTGCCTCGACCCTTCAACTCGGACAGGTAGTCAACAAGTGGGGAGGGCTTAGGTTTGGGGGGTGTGACGACGGCGGTGCGCGCGCGCTGAGGGTTGCAAGGGGGACGGGAGGCAGTCCTTGGGAGTTCTGTCCATTACAAGGGGGGCGAGGATGGTTGGTCGAGTGACAGCTGACTTGGTGCCATATGAAGCACTTGTTCTGCTTCATGTACTCCACATGTTGTGCGGGAGTAAGTCAGACCACGTCAATGTCCATGGTGTTAGGGTGAGGAGCCATCAGGAGGCATCCTCGTTCAAGCCAGTGAAGTCCTTGGGGACGATGTTTTTCTTTTCGGACATGTCATCGTTGTCGTTGTCTGGGAAGTATGCAGGAGGGTAGTATGGTGGGGATGGGGAGTGGGAAACGTGGGGGGTTTTGTCAAGGTAGTCGCTGTTGTAGTCATCGTCGTCTGGAGCTTGTTCAGATCCTTGCCCTAGACCCTGGTCCTCAGGTTGATAAGAGGATTCGGGGTCTGGCTGGGGCTGAGGGTCTGGTTGGGCGGGAGAGTGCGGCAGCGACAGGTTGTCGACAACGATAGGTTCTGGTTCAGGGGATGGAACACAGAAAGAGCAACCGACGTGTCTTGAGTGTGGGATGGAAATGGTGGGCGAGAGGGGAGGGCGGCTTTACTGCTGAGAAGCAGAAGCGAGGTGAAGATCTAGTTCTTTTGTTATGCTGGGTGCTAACAACTAGAACTCTGAGGCGGCGCTCTGGAGTAGCCGCAGGACTCGTGAAGCATTTCTGAGCTGGGTCTCAGACTATGCCTTAGTGCGCACACTAAGAGTCTGGAGAGGAAACTAATTGCTAGCAGTGAACTGCATAGAACTAGATAAAGTACATGGGTGTAAAGACCGAGTCTTTATACTACAGAAGTCTGCGCACAGACCATGCCACTAATCGGGCAGCAAGGGTGAAAGTACAAATGAGGAAGGAGTACTCTAGAACGTTCTGGAGTACGAAAGAAAGTGTGTCTGTGCGCAAGAAGTGATGACTAAGTTGAATGCTCACAGTGTTCAAAGAAAAGTAGGTGAAGCCTAGGTGAAAACAGTAGTCCAAACGGTAGAGGGGAAAAAAGATAGTCCACTACCGTAACAGAGATGGTGTTATGCTGGAGTGCGAAACAACTAGCAGTGAGCACTTGAATAGGGGCTCGAGCCTAATCAGAAAAATGGCCGACTTGTGTAGACGATGCTATTGGGCTTCTGCAGAGCAAGTGTCAGCGAGATGTCATATGGTGGTGACCAGATGAGATTGAGCTGAGGCTTATCGGCTCTATTGGCAGATGGGGTATAAGCTAGATTGCTAGGCACTTGGTAGCTGCATAGAATTAGCTAGAGAACTTGTACTAGTCTAAGTACGCATATATATACTAAATAGATATTGTGCACAGACCGAGCTGTGCATGGCAGCAAGGGTGAAGGGTTATGAGTTGATGCGAGGCATAACGGTGAAATGGGAAGCAGCAAAGTGCTGGTAACGAGGGAGCGAAGCTCCAGGAAAGATGGTGACATTGTCAGCGAATAAGAAGAGCTGAAGGCGAAGTGACAATGTCCATGAGGCAAGCTCCACAGGGCAAAGGGGACGCGAACGGCGGAGCCCTTGGATATGGGTCTTGACGTGAAGGTACAATGCATCATAATCTAGTCCCGTGATGTAACAAATGTCATTGGTTAAGAAATGGAGGATGCAACAGCTCAACTGAGGGTCCAGCCCGACAGGGTGACAGCATAGGGGCTATCTCAGTGTAGCGGCACTGAGACTTGTGGAAGGACTGGGAAAGTGGGTAACGTCCACTAGGCAACTAGGAAGTGGGCGATGGGCGGCAAGGACGCATGAGCGTGGGAAAACGAGTGGCAGGGTATTCTTAGGGGTAAAACTGTAACAGATGGTTCAGGGAATGTCAGAGTACAGCGTGACATCATTCTATGCCTTCAAGGTGGTGGTCTACATTGTATCAGCAACCTCCATCCCTCCTACCTTCCTCTCCACTATGTCCTTCTCTTTCCACATGGAGAAGAGGGCTGGCATCTCAATATTCCACTTCAGCTAAACAATGGTTGTCCATATCACTCCAAGAAGGTCACCCAGCTGCTTTGGTATGCCTACAGGTTGCATATTTGACCACCAGCATTTGAGCCACCCAATCTCTTCAAAGGGGAAAGACTATTCCAGCAGTTGGTCTGTGATGCTTGGGCTTCCATTGATCAGTGCAATCTTACCTGGGTTGCCAACAATCAGACAAAGCTTAGAGCTAATCTATATCAAGGCTTGAGGGATCATATGGTTCAAGATGCTGGTCAAGACATGGCCCAAGTTGGTCGTGTCATTCTTCCTTCCACTCACAAGGGTGGGCCTCGCCACATGCAGCAACTTCTTCAAGACTCCTTGGCCATCTGTAGAGAATACAGAAAGCCAGACCTTTTCCTCACCATGACTGCCAATGGGAGCTGGCCAGAGATTACTCAAAATCTGCTTCCAGGTATGTGTCTCATTAGATTTGATTATTTACAAGTCTGACCATCCTGTAGATCAATCTGCTGTAGATAGGCCTGATCTGGTGACATGTGTCTTTCATGGCAAGCAGCAAGCTTTGGTGAAGAAGATTCTTGATGGCTACTTTGGTCAAGTGGCTGGCCCCAAAGATGCTTGGAGAGTGGTGCTTGCAAGAAGCACTTTCCAAAGCCATTCTCTGATCACACCATCATCAAGAAGGATGGCTATCCTGACTATGCTCGCCCTGACAATGGCAGGACTGTTCAAAAGTGTCAGGATGTCTTAAGCAACAAGGATGTTGTCCCTCATCCAAGAGAGCTATTAGTTCAATTTGACTGTCACATCAACTTGGAAGTCTGTGGCTCCATCAAGGCTGTCAAGTACATCCACAAGTACATCTACAAGGGTCCAGATCATGCCACCATTCAGACAGAGGGTCATGATGAGATTCGCTCTTATCTTGATGCCAGATATGTCTTTTCCACCCAGGCTTGCCACAATATCTTGGAATTCCCCATGCACATGGAATGGCCAGCTGTCTATTGTCTCTCAGTCCATCTCCCTGGCCAGCAGTCCATTGTTTTTCGTGCTGAAGCTCAAATAGACAATGTGGTCAACAATGCAAAGGATACTCAACTGCTTGGATGGTTCAAGGCCAATGCAAATCCTGAGCTTATTGCTGCTGGAGCACACAACCACCTCTATCAGGAATTTCCCAAGTACTTTGTCTGGAACAAGAGTACTGCCATCTGAAAGATTCATCAAAGATACAAGGCCATTGGACGCATGTATAGCATTCCTCCCTCAGCTGGTGAAGCCTTCTACTTGCGCCTTCTGCTCACTGTGGTTAAAGGTGAGATTGGTTATGATTTAGATGGAGCAGAACTAAACATTCATTTTCTCATAGGTGCTACCTCCTATGAACATCTTTGTACTATCAATGGTCAACTCCATGATTCCTTCAAGGAGACCTGTCATGCACTTGGTCTCTTGCAAGATGATAGAGAGTGGCTATTGTGTTTACAGGAGGCTGCCCACTTTAGCATGGGCTTTCAACTTCACCATCTGTTCATTGTCATATCGGTCCATTGCTCTCCTGTGGACCCTGATCAGTTGTGAGAAGCATCCAAGGACAATCTCTGTGATGATCTTCGTCATTGTCTCATCCACACCCTGCATATTCCAGAGCCAACCCAGGAGCAGATATATGACTATGGCTTGCATCTCATAGCCCAGGACCTGAGAAGACATGGCAAAAGCTTGCTAGACTATCCAGCCATGCCCAGGCCACAAGGAAATTGGGGTCTTCAGGAGGGAAATCAGCTTATCAATGAACAGCAGGCATTCAATATCCAGGAGTTGCAGCAATTTGTTGATAGGGCACTGCCCACTCTGAATGCTCATCAGAGTGCTCTCTACCATGCAGCAATGGACAGTGTTCTCAACTCTCATGGATCCATGTTTTTCCTTCACAGTGGTGGTGGATGTGGCAAGACATATCTGGCCCAACTCATTTCAGCTGCTGTTCGTTCAAGAGAGAGAATTGTCCTCTGTGTGGCCTCCACTGGCCTTGCTTCACTCCTTCTTCCTGGTGGTCGTACTGCCCATTCTCACTTCAAGATCTCCATTCCTTGCCATGAGCAGAGTACCTGCAATATCAAGAAGGATGATGTTCACCATCAGCTCATTCAAAGGACCTCTCTCATCATCTGGGATGAAGCTGCCTCTCAGCATCATCATGTGGTGGAATGTGTAGATCGTACTCTGTGTGACCTGATGAACCAGAATCAACCATTCAGAGGAATTATCACTCTGCTTGGTGGTGACTTCAGGCAAACTCTCCCTGTGATCCAGCATGGTGCAAGAGAACAGATTGTTCCTGCCACTCTCACTCACTCCAACCTCTGGGCAAGCATGACTGTACACTATCTCCACCAGAACATGTGACTTGGCCAGGATCCAGAATGTGATGCATGGGCCCAGCAACTACTTCAGATAGAAATTACTGATGGAGACTTGGAGCTACCTCAACACATGCATTGTGTTTCGGAATTGGTAAAGTCTGAGCAGGCGCACCAAGGGCAATGAAGGATGCAAGGGTAAACCTATCAGTGGAAAGACTCACTGATAATACGAGAGTGAGAGTATCGCAAACAGAGTATAAGAAGCAAGGCTCAACTTAGAGATATCGCAGTAGTGATGATAGAACTGATACTTTTCCCAGAAGATGAAGAAAATAGTACCAAGACCACAAATGTAGTTTGGAATGAAGTATATAGAAATTTAGAGATCTGATTGACATTGTATATTACATATACCCATACCCAACTGATTGTATATGGAATCTCTGAATTTACTATCTCCAACCTGTGCTGAAAGATTCAACTGATTATATATGAAATCTCTGAATTTACTGTCTCCAACCTGTGCTGAAAGCACAACGGGTGAAATGCTAGTCCAATAAAGTGAACGGAGGAGGGCGTGGGGATTCTTTGTAGGCGACGCTTTTTTCGGGTATTTCGGGTACCTTTCGGCTGCGCGCGTATTTCGAGTATTTCGCGTATTTCGCTTATTCCACGTTTTCGCCCTTTTATGGGCATCGTTCCCATGTGGCTCGGCTGAACACCCACATTCGTGCAGTAATCGCACCGACACGTGGGAACTAAATTCCATTTTGGTTGAGGCTGCAAATGTTTCCTCGCACCGACACGTGTGAAACAAATTCCTATTTTGTAAATCTTACAAACCAAAGCTTTCCTCGCGCCGACACGTGGGAAACAAATTCCTTCTTTGTCAATTCTGCGCACCAAAGCATTTGCATGTGCGGTGAACGTTTGCTCAGCACCGACGCGTGGGAACTAAATTCCATTTTTGTTAATCTTGCGCACCAAAGCCTTTGCATGTTTCCTCGCTGCGACACGTGCGAAATAAATTCCTTTTCAGTGAATCCCGCGCACCAAAGATTTGCACGTGGGGTGAATGTTTCCTCGCGCCGACACGTGGGAACTAAATTCCATTTATGTCCAGCTTGCGCACCAAACCCTTTGCATGTTTCCTCGCCCGCTGGATTGCGATGCGTGGGAAACAAATTCCATTTTTGTCCGTCTTAAGAATGAGCGGGCAATGGTTGAGTCTGAATCGTGCGACTCTGAGTTTTCCGACGCTTATTTCGCGTATTTCGACTATCTCGGCTTTGACACGTGCTTTCCTTTTTGGGACACAAGAAACCATGTGGCTCGGCTGAGCAGCATTCGTGCGATAAACATTCCTCACGCCCTGGGGTTGCGACGCGTGGGAACAAAATTCAGCGCGTGAGAGCATGCTTTTGCGTGCGAAATTTTGTACCTGTCACGTGCCACAAAACTACCTATAACTTCAATTAATATCAATTAACTCAAATAATGAGTCAGAAAATTCTGGAAAATCACTACAAATAGAGGTAAAATAGGCAAATATTTTCCATTTGCTCTGTGGCTGTTCTTCACAGTAGTTACAATCAGGTTTTACTGATTTTCTTATTGGCAACCACCAACTGGACTTTAATTCTGTAGCACTCTTGCAATTCATGCAGTCATTGTCAAAGTACAGCCATTGTAGGTGCAGGTACATAGAGGTAGGGATAAGCCTGCCAATCAATGTACCTATTGCATGTATGGCCACCAATACAATGGCATTCTGAGAAATGAGGTGGCAAAAGAAAACATCAGCACAACAGACCAGCTCCCAAAAACACTCAGGGGAAAGCAGACACCCTACTCCACAGCAAATCAGTGGCAAAACAGCACATAAATTTCCAACTCAAGACTCTACATGCATTCATATTCAGCAAATCCCCATGCATACCATTGACAAATCCCTTTCCTCCAACAAGTCATGTCCAGCCTGTACAAATGACACATCAGTCTTATTTCAACTATGCACCAGACATGCCCCACTCAACAAATACCTCCACTGCATCACAAAAACAGACTCCCTGCAATGCTCATGTTGCCCTGGCTACAAAACAGTACCCCACTTCCTGCTCCACTGCCACCAGTACTCCCAGCAACAGCTTATGTTCTGCCAAAAATTACATGCCAAAGCCAGACACATCTCCCAGCTGTTAAACAACCCCAAATGCATTAAAGCCATGCTGTGCTACATCTACTCCACCTCACGTCTAGCCAAAAGCTTTACTAATTTCACCCCTCCAAATCCCCAACCAACAGTATTGTGGAAATGGAGGGGTGGTGGGGTTTGTAGGTATGGGAAAATGGGTGGCAGAGCAACATGTAACATTACCCCCTATATAAGGTTGAGACTTCTGACTTGACCTAAAAGAATGGTAGCAGCAATTGTGAGGGATTGGGCAGAGGTGGGGAAGTCTTTCTGGACCTGAAAAACTAAGGATAAGTGAATACTGAGTAAAATGTAAATGTCAAGGAAATCATTTGACAGAATACACATAAGTATGTTATGGTAGTGGTCTACTTTTTCTCCCCATTACCATTAGGACTATTACATTCACCTAGCCTTTTGCTAGTTCCGCTTGAACGGTGACAACCGTTCGTGCTTAGTCATCACTTCCCGCGCACGGACACGTTTTCTTCCATACTCTGGAACGTTCTAGAGTATCTCTTCCTCATTTGTACTTTCGCTCTCACGACCCAATTGGGGAGCATGGTCTGTGTGCAGACCTCAGTAGTATAAAGCTTCTGTCTTTACGCCTTGTAACTGTTACGAGACAACGGAGTTATCAAGTCACACAGGGTTCCGCGACTGTCGCAGTGCTACACAAGTACTGGCGAGGTGTAATGAGGATAGCTCAAGCGCCTTTTTATATTACAGGGAAATGCGCACAGACCATGCAGTGCGTGAGACTAGTTACTATACATGTACATATGAAGAAGTCACGAGTCAACGATGACGAGAAATAGAAGTCGATGGTGATCAAAAGAAGAGAAGCAAACGGAGATTAAATACATGAGGCGTGATGTCATAGAGTCTGGTCCAGTCTGGACCATGATGTCATATGCTTAGTCAGCCTGTGGTTACATGTATAATCCCACGATCACGTGCGCAAAGTCACGTGACCTTTGAAAGAGAAATATGACAAAGTCCAAACGCAAAAGATGATTATAAGAGATACAATTATAACACCTCCCCCCCCTAGGACTCGTATTCCAAGCGAGTTCCTTGATAGGGAGTTCCGTGCTCAGGACCGTACTCTTTAAATAAAGAAGAAAATTCGAAAAGTGATAGGCCACGAAGGGGGCGAGGGGCGGAAGGGTGGATATGGTGATAATCCGCGATGACGTCCTGCGAATGTTCCAGATTGGATACTGGTTCCCATGTGCGATCCGTTTCGTCATAACCCCTCCAATGCACTAAATACTCCAACTTCCTACGTTTCATCCGTGATGTGACGATGTAATCAACTTCGAATTCCGAGTATCCTTCGTCCGTGACATTGACTGGGTCTGGACGCAGAACAGGCTGTCCTGGAAGAGTTTCTCGGTAGAGTTTAACCCGAGAAATATTGACTACGGGATGAATGCGCATGCTGCTCGGCAGCTGAAGTTCGACAGCGTTTGGTTTGAGTGCCTTGATCCGATAAGGACCAATCCAACGCTGTGTGAGTTTCCGTGCAGTATACGGCAGTTTAAGGTTCTCCGTACTAAGCCACACACTATCTCCCACTTTGTAATCGGGCGCATCTGATCATCTATTATCGGCCTGCGATACCATGCGCCTGCGAGCTTCTTCCAATGCTTCTTTAACCTCGGCATGTGCTTTCCCAGCGCTGTGTGCGAAATCTCTGGCTAGCGTGTTGGAAGACTTTTCGAACCCGACTCTAGGATAATAATTATGTGTGATAGAGAATGGAATTGTACCCGTGGCGGTGGTGAGGGAATTATTATGGTTAAACTGGGTGATCTTGATCCAATCGACCCAAGCTTCTTGTTTTTTAGCCACGTAGGTACATAAATATTGTTCCATTTCTCGGTTTATCCGTTCGGTTTGGCCATCAGATTATGGGTGGTATGCCGTGGAGATTTTCTGGGAAATGCCGAGGAGCTTGCAAAGCTCTGTGGTAAAGTCCGATACAAACTGGGGTCCACAATCTGAAACTATAGTACAGGGTAGTCCATGAATGCACCAAACATTGTCTCTAAAAATAACCGCTAACTCTTTAGAAGAAGTGGTCGTTTTACAAGGAACGTAAACGACTTCTTTGGAGAAGCGATCTACTATCGTACAGATGGCATTGTAGCCGTTTGAAGAAGGAAGTCCGGTAACAAAATCAACAGAAATATCTTCCCACGGGTGATTAGCTGTGGGAAGCGGTAACAGTTTTCCTGCCGGTGCTTTTTGCTTACCCTTCGTGAGGGCACACACTTGACAGCTGTCTACATAACATTTAATGTCCTTTGTAACACCTGGCCATGTGAAATGCCATGTAAGAAGGTGAGCTGTTCGGGCCTGACCCGAATGTCCAGCTATAGGCGAATCATGGCAGATATTAAGTAACTGTATCCTAAGTGCCTCAGGCACGAAGACTTTTTTCTTTCCGTTAATAAATACGGATTGATTTGTATCATAATAAAATCCAGGTATTTCTTTTTGTTTTTGTTTTTCGGATTCTTTTTGTAGGGTATCGTAAAAGGAAGAAGAAAGAGAAACTTTATTAAGAAAAAGGTTCGGGGGAAGTACCGTAATATTGGTATTATGATCTGTAACAGCTTCACCGTGATCTGCTCGATGCGATAGCGCATCTGCTCTGCCGTTGGTTGAGCCTGGTTTGTAAACGAATAAATAATTGAATTCTTGAAGAAGCGCATGCCATCGTGCTTGTCTCCCCGAAAGCGTTTGCGGCTTCTTCCAGTACTTGAGGTTCTTGTGATCTGTCCAGATCTCGAACCCTTCTCTGCCGATTAAATAGTGTCGCCATTCTTCCAAGGCGTGTATTACTGCCAGCAGTTCTTTATCGTAAATCGGATAATTCCGTTCCACAGCATCGAAAGAGTGGGAAAGAAATGCACAGGGTTGCCAAAGATCATCCATTCCTTTTACAGAAAGGACGGCGCCCACTGCTATATCCGAAGCATCCGTTTCTACCCGCATCTCCTTGTTTCGATCTGGGTAGGCTAATAGGGGCGCTGTGTGAAACTTATTTTTCAGCGTGTCAAACGCAGTTTGTTCATCGTTACCCCATTTGAAAGGAGTATCCTTTTTTGTTAAGTTATTGAGGGGTCGGGCAATCTCCGAAAAGCCCTCGATGAATCTTCGATAATAGTTACATAGTCCCAGGAACGCTTGAACCTGCTTCAGATGCGAGGGCGTTGGCCAGTCTCGGATGGCATCTGTCTTCTTCGACTGCATTTCAACACCGTTCCTGGAAACAGTCATACCTAAAAAGTCCACTTTGTCCGCAGAGAATCTACATTTTTCTGGTTTTACGTATAGATCACTTTCCCGAAGGCGTTGGAGTACTTCTTTTACTTCTTCCTCATGCTCTGCCCTCGTTTTCCCTTTTGTGAATATCATAACGTCATCGATATAAATAATGATGCAAGCATACATGTCGTTGAAAATATCGTTCATCATATTTTGGAAGGTAGGCGGGGAGTTGGTAAGCCCAAAGTACATAACGGTGGGTTCGTAAGCTCCAATTGGCGTTACAAATGCGGCTTTCCATTCATCTCCTTCCTTAATACAGATGTTATTAAATCCCCATCGGAGATCTAGTGTGGTAAAGATATCGGCGCCTTTAAGCCTATCGATCAACTGCAGGATAACGGGTAACGGGTAACCGTTTTTAATGGTTCCATCGTTTAAATATCGATAGTCCATGACCAATCGCTTTTCTCCGGTTTTCTTGGGAATAAAGAACACGGGGGCCGTCTGTGGTGACTTCAACGGTCTTATGTAACCCTTCTTCAATTCTTTTTCCACAAAACTCCGGATTTGGTCTTGTTCTTCATCGGACATGGGGATAATGCGACCCTTTTTTGGTACAAAATCGGGTTTGAGATCTATGGCGTGATCCCATGGCTTCCGCTCGGGCATTCTCGCTGCCTCGTCCTCGGAGAAAACGTCTAAGTAGTCGTGAAACGCCGTGGGTACTTTTTCAGCAACTCCGGGCTCTATAGTACAACAAGAAGTAAGGTTCGATGAAGAAATAGAATCTGCGATAACTTTACAATAAGGGGAACAA
>JBBPSI010000299.1:0-26446 GCA_038093515.1 Butyriboletus loyo
GATAATGCTTATGGGAATCGACCTCCGATCGAGATAGAATGAGAGATACATCGAGGACTGGATCCTATTCAGGAGGAGTTAATTACTACTCCACAACCGGTTAATCAACCGAGACCCACAAATGAAGAAGATGACTTAGGACAGATGTATAGCGCTAAGTGGATTAAATCTCTTCTAGCTGCTGCTACTGTCGATGGTATCCCACAGTCTCACAAGGCAGTAATGAGATTACCTCCTGCCGAGAGATCCTTATGGCTAACTGCCATGGGAGAGGAATACAAGTCGTTTCAAGAACGACGAGTATGGGATCTGGTAGATCTTCCCAAGGGACGTCAAGTCATTAAAGGGAAATGGATAAATGTACGAAAAAGCGATGGACGATACAAGTCTCGCTGGGTAGCAAAAGGCTTTACCCAAATCTTCGGAATTGATTATGAGGAAACCTTCTCACCAGTTGCCAGGTTTGAAACCATTAGGATTCTCTTAGCTCTAGCTGCCTTAGAAGATTGGGAAATCGAGGCTCTAGATGTTACAGTTTTACCCCTAAGCGTACCCCGCCACTCGTTTTCCCACGCTCACGCGTCCCCGCCGCCCCCGCCGTCTCGCGATGCCGCCCATCGCCCGCTCCCCAGTCGCCTAGTGGACGTTATCCACTTCCCCGGTTGCTCCTGCGAGTCTCTGTGCCGTTGCACGAGATAGCCCCTGTCTTCTCGCCCCGTCGGGCCGGACCTTCAGCTGAGCTGTCGCGTCCCTCTTTATTTGACCAATGACATTTCTTACATCACGTGACTAGCACGTGACTAGATTACGACGCGTCAGTACCTTCGCGTCGAGACCCGTATCCAAGGGCTCCGCCGTTCGCGCACCCTTCGCCCTGTGGGGCCGGCCTCATGGACATCGTCACTTCACGTTCAGCACTTCTCATTCGCTGACGATGTCGCCACCTTACTCGGAGCTTCGCTCCCTCGTTACCGGCACTTTGCCGCTTCCTTCTTTCGCCGCTATGACTCGGACGGACTCATAGCCCTTTGCCCTCGCTGCCACGCACAGCTCGGTCTGTGCACGATACCCCTTAGTATATAAGATCGTACTTAGAGTAGTACGAGTTCTTTAGCTAATTCTACGCATCTACCAAGTGCCTAGCAATCTAGCTTATACCCCATCTGCCGATAGAGCCGATAAGCCTCAGCTCGATCTCGTCTGGTCGCCACCATACGACATCTCGCCGACACTTGCTCTGCAGAAGCCCGATAGCGTCGTCTACGCGAGTCGGCCATCTTCCCGATTAGGCTCGAGCCCCTATTCAAGCGCTCGCTGCTAGTTGTTTCGCACTCCAGCGTAACACTAGACGTCAAGACTGCATTTCTCTTCAGAGATCTTGATGAAGAAATCTATATGGAACAACCTGAGGGTTTCGCTCAAAAAGGCTCAGAAAGTAAAGTCTGTCGCCTATGGAAAGCTATCTATGGCCTCAAGCAAGCAGCCCTTCAATGGAACAAAGCCTTGCATTTATCACTTATCAAACAAGGTTTCAAGCGTACCTTGTCTGACCCGGGAACTTATATAAAATTCATCAGGAAAGTCATCATTATTTTAGTTATATACATTGATGATGCTCTTTTTATGGGTAGTGATAAAGCACAAGTCCTGTTACGCTTGGCGCTAACAATGAGAACTCTGAGGAGGCACTCTGGAGTAGCCTCAGGACTCTGGAGACGATTCTGGAGAAGTCTCAGACTATGTCTTAGTGCGCACACTAAGAGTCTGGAAGAGAACTAATTGCTAGCAGGTTACTGCGTAGAACTAGATAGTGTACATGGTGTAAAGACCGGGTCTTTATACTACTGGGGTCTGCGCACAGACCATGTTCCTAATCGAGTCGCGAGAAGGAAACTACAAATGAGGAAGGAATATTCCAGAAGATTCTGGAGTATGAAGGAAAGTGCGTCCGTGCACGAGAAGTGATGACTAAGCTAAAGCGGTTCCTACTGCTCAAAGGGCACTAGTAAAAGACTAGGCGAGTGAAGTAGTCCGAGTGGTAGAGGAAGGAAAAAGTATACCACTACCGTAACAAGTCCTTGCTCACAAGAAGCACTTTATGAAGACTTGGGAGAGTCGAGATCTTGGAGAAGCAAAAGAGTATTTAGGCATGCGGATTACCAGGGATTGAAGAAATCGTACCCTGAGGCTGGATCAGTGCGATTATGCACAGAAGGTCATAAAACGATTCAAGCTTGAAAATGCAAAACCCGCATGCACACCTCTTCCTTCTGGTTATAATCCTTCACCATCAACCACTGAAGCATCGCCATCTTTGCGTTCACAATATCAATCTGTCATCGGATCCCTCCTATTCATCATGCTCAGATCTAGACCCGATATCGCTCATGCTGTCATCAAAATGTCGCAGTTCTCTTCCAATCCATCGGAAGAACATTTGCAAAGAGCACTCTATATAGTCCGCTATCTGGTTGGAACTCCAGACCTTTGCATAATGTATTCCGGACACAGCCAGTCTGGTCCGAGAGCCAATTCTGGCTTTATTGCATACAGTGACACTGACTGGGCAGGCGATATTGAGACCTGTCGTTCAACGACTGGTTATTGTATATTTCTAGCATCTGGCATAGTATCATGGTTATCCAGATGACAACACAAGATTGCTCACTCTTCAACCGAAGCAGAATATATGGGCATGACCGAGACCGCTAAACAGCTCTCTTGGGTGTGCTCCTTGTTCTTCGAGATGGGATACAGACTTGGTCCTTTACCCCTTCTAGTTGATAATCAGGGAGCTATATTTCTGGCTTCCAATCCTGCCGTTGAAGGATGCAGCAAACACATTGCAATTCCATTTCATTACATTCGGGAATGCGTCGAGGATAAGGAGATTACTCTCTTCTATACTCCTACTCAACAACAAGCAGCAGATATCTTTACAAAGAATCTGACATGGCAGAGGTTTGAAGAAGTTTGGTCCATGCTCTCTCTTTCTCCTTTTGTCTCTATAAAGAAGTAATGCTAAAGCGAGGAGGAGTGTTGAAACAGTAGTGTTCTATTTCTGTATTTCACTTACAGCCACTATGTTTCTAGACTGGTCTATATGACATCATTGTCTAGACCTAGTCACGCTTATCACATTACAAATAGCTCTTATTATGCTATTGGACGATATGTTTAGTCTTATCTCTTATCTCTATCATATCGTCATGTATTTCATACTATACCTTATAAAGGTACTATACAGAACATAAGTACAAACACTCATGTACTGTATATAAGACAGCCCTTATGGCTTGTCGCTTTTCTCTAGATCTTTCAGTTCTATCATCACTACTGCGATATCTCTAAGTTGAGCCTTGCTCCTTATACTCTGTTTGCAATACTCTCACTCTCGTATTATCAGTGAGTCTTTCCACTGATAGGTTTACCCTTGCATCCTTTGTTGCCCTCGGTGCGCCTGCTCGGACTTTACCAATTCCGAAACATGCCATTGTGCTTGTCATCCCAATAACATTTGCGGCTTCTTCCAGTATTCAAGGTTCTTGTGATCTGTCCAGATCTCAAAACCTTCTCTGCCGATTAAATAATGTCGCCACTCTTCCAAGGCGTGTATTACTGCCAGCAGTTCTTTATTGTAAATTGGATAGTTCCATTCTGCAGCATTGAAAGAGTGGATAAGGAATGTGCAGGGTCACCAAAGGTCATCCGATCCTTTTACAGAAAGGACAGCGCCCACTGCTATATCTGAAGCGTCCATTTCTACCTGCATCTCCTTGTCATGATCTGGGTAGGCTAATAATGGCGCTGTGTGAAACTTCTTTTTCAGCATGTCAAATGCTGTTTGTTCGTCCTTACCCCATTTGAAAGGGGTATCCTTTTTTGTTAAGTTATTGAGGGGTCAGGCAATCTCCGAGAAGCCCTCAATGAATCTTCAATAGTAATTACATAATCCCAGGAATGCTTGAACCTGCTTCAGATGCGAGGGCATTGGCCAGTCTTGGATGGCATCTGTTTTCTTCGACTGCATTTCAACACCGTTCCTGGAAACTACCATGCCTAAAAAGTCCACTTTGTCCGAAGAGAATACACATTTTTCTGGTTTTACATATAGATCATTTTCTCGAAGGTGTTGGAGTACTTCTTTTACTTTTTCCTCATGCTCTGCCCTTGTTTTTCCTTTTGTGAATATCATAACGTCATCAATATAGATAATGACACATGCATACATATCATTGAAGATATTGTTCATCATATTTTGGAAGGTGGGCGGGGAATGGGTAAGCCCAAAGTACATGACAGTAAGTTCGTAAGCCCCAATCGGTGTAACAAACGTGGCTTTCCATTCATCTCCTTCCTTAATACGGATATTATTAAATCCCCATCAGAGATCCAGCACAGTAAAGATATTGGTGCCTTTAAGCCTATCGATCAACTGCAGGATGAGGGGTAATGGGTAACTGTTTTTAATGATTCTGTCACTTAGATATCGATAGTCCATGACCAATCACTTGTCTCCAGTCTTCTTGGGAATAAAGAACACAGGAGCTGTCTGAGGTGACTTCAACAGTCTTATGTAACCCTTTTTGAGTTCTTTTTCCATGAAACTCCTGATCTGGTCTTGTTCTTCGTCAGTCATTGGAATGACGCGGCCCTTTTTCAGTACAAAATCAGGCTTGAGATCTATAGCATGATCCCAAGGTTTCTGCTCAGGCATTCTTGCTGCCTTGTCCTCAGAGAAAACATCTAAATAATCGTGATATACAGCAGGTACCTTTTCGGCAACTCCAGGTTCTATCGTACAGCAAGAAGTAAGGTTCGATGAAGAAATAGAGTCCGCAATGACTTTACAGTAAGGGGAACAATGATTGAAAGAAATAGTTTTGAAATGCCAATCAATGTCTGGATTATGGCGTGTGAACCAGTCATAGCCAATAATCATTTGATGAGAACCAAGAAGTGAAACATAAGCTTTGATGGCTTCGTAATGTCCATCAATTTCCATAAATAAGGAAGCTTTGTGCGTAATGCGACCTATTGCTCCTTTAGAGCCATCGGCATTAATAACTTCCATGGAACTAGGTAACGGAATCAGATCAATTTTGCGTGTATCTGTTATAATCATAACATTTATTCGTACACTTTGAACTTTGGACTTAGTCATTTCGTTCCAACTTCACTTTCAAAGGTCATGTGACATAGTGCACATGATCATGGGAACTTACATGTGATCCCCTGCTGACTAAGCATATGATGTCATGGCCTAGACCAAGCCTAGACTCTATGACGTCACAACACATGTATTTAATCTCTGTTTGCTTCTCTTCCTTTTGATCCCCATGCCT
Organism: Butyriboletus loyo; assembly: GCA_038093515.1. NCBI lineage: Eukaryota > Fungi > Basidiomycota > Agaricomycetes > Boletales > Boletaceae > Butyriboletus > Butyriboletus loyo. The sequence goes on from JBBPSI010000299.1 coordinate 5,346, forward strand.
CGTGTGGTTAATCACCATTGCGCTTCTCTTCTTTCTGATCCCCGTCGACCCTGTAGTCTAGCCATGTATAGTAGTTCATCTCACGCACAGCTTGGTCTGTGCGCATATCTGTACAATATATAAAGGCTCGTGGTTAGACTAGGATTCCCTAGTTTTAACCACTTGTCTATTCGCTGGCAACAGTTGAGGATTAAGTTGAAGCTCCAGTTTACATCTGCCAGGAACTTGTGTATCCTGCAATCGTTGTGGACCGCCTGTGAAAGGTACTACATGCTAGCATTCGACTGCGCATTGCCCATAACAGTATCGCAATAGTTTTTGTCGATGAAGGTATTGACTGCTCCCATATCCAGCAAAGCCTTAAGCGAACAAGTTCACCAAGTAGCATTTGACTGGTAAGTGATTTTCACCACTGGGGAATAATCTCCACCAAACATCAAGGAAGATTTGATAGGGGGTTTATAATTAGAAGAGGAAGAAAGTGAAGATCATGTGTTCATTTGTCTCAAAAGAGAATTAAGCACACACTTTCCTGGCGCCGAGCTCACAATAGGAGACTCTCTTTCAGGTTCTATAGATATATTCTGTGATGTACATGGGAAAGAATCATCATCATCCCCTTCACAATCAATCAATCCGGGAACATCTATGCTTACATCCGAAGACGAATTCGTAAACACCGAACTAATCGACAACTCTGGTTCCTTATCTAAAAGTTCATTTCCGTCTACATTAGAGTCCGAAAATGTATATAGTGAAGAGAAATGATTATGAAAAGAAGAAGAAATATTGTCCAGTCCCTTAGACACCCCTGCACTAAGCGACTTCTTTATTTTAAAGACCTCGCGGCCTTTTCCTTTGCCTCACAGGTGAACAAGTCCGCCCAGTACGCCCTAGCGTCTTCTCCCATATACATGGCATGCTGGGAGGTTTCTCCTTGTTGTGGTGCTCCAACCACAGGTGGTGCCAGTAAAGGCCTTGACTGATAAGAATTGTTTGGAGGGGTTACCTCCACGGAGTTGACTGGAACCCATCCTTGTACATAAGTCCCGTCAGCTTGCTGAATCCATTGCTGCCGCACTTTAGGGTGAGCATTGGAGCCAGCTTTGTCCTGATGGTTAGGGTTCTGAGGACAATTGGGGCGGATGTGCCTGACATTACCGCAGCCAAAACAAGTCCTAGTTTCGGGACCTGATTGCTGGGCGCTGAGATCCATCAGGGTGCCACGCCCTGGTTGAGTTCCGACTGCGGTGTAGCTGGGAGGAGGTCCTTTAGGGGCTGGATAACCCCATTGTGGCTGCTGAGTAAAAGGCCGCCATTGTCGGGCTTGCCCTGTACCCCTTTCTGCGTACATCTGTTCGAAGGACCTTCCCATCTTTCGGAACTCTTCGATAAGGAGATTAAAGTCCTCCATGACATCCTCTGAAACAGATAGGAACACCTGTTTGTAAATTTCGTACTTGACCGCACATTTGAGGAGCTCGATGGCATGTTTTGGCTCACACTCTGATTGGCGGTATAGTACCTTGAACCATTTGAGGAAGGTATCGATCAGTTGTTGTCCTTGGGAAAGAGCTGATAATTTGATCAATGCCTGATGAGCCAGGACGTCAATTTGGAAGTGGCCTCGGATCATGGCCTGGAGGTACTCCCATTTGGGCCATGCCTCATCTCCCTGCTTTCCCTTGCTTGCATTTGTGGAGTCAAGGAAAATTTCCTCAGAGGTGACGTAATCCTCTAGGACCAATTGTGAGAAGTCCTTCCCTTTTCCCTTGATTCAGCTGAGTACAGCAACCGTGCGGAGCTTGTCCGTCTTCCACGTGTTTACTGAAACCCAAACTTTAAGTGAAGTCCACCAATGATGGAACTTCTCACAATCACCGTCCCATTCTCCTGGGTCGGCAACCTTCTTTGAAACATTTTCCTCTTTTTCCTTGTTAAGCCATTGTGCAAAGAGGTCGCGCAAGGTTTGGTCATCATATGAATAAGAAGTGGAGGGGCTGGGGTCCGACATCCTTTTTTCCTGATCAACAGGGAAATCATCAGAAGTTTCTGAACCCAGATTGACCTAATTCCAAGTCTGCTGGTCCCAGTCGTGTTCGGAAAGTTCACCGTCTCCTTGGGGGTGTTGAACGGTGGGGAATGAGAGCTTAGCGGTGAATTTGTATTTGTTGAATGAGAGGGTGATGGTGAATGGATTTGTTTGTTTTCCAATTACGGCAGTGAAGATTTTGAGACCAAAGAAGAGGATGGTGATGAGAAGGATGTAGGCGGCGGCAGATATGAAAATGATAAGTCCAAAATAGTTCATCGGCAAATTTTCTTCAGCAAAAACTGGTTTTCTTCAGCAAAAAGGAAACTACAAGATATAGGTTTCCTTACTGTCCCCTATCTTCCAAAGGAACTCTGGGGAACCCTACAGCAAGTAGGACGAAAGAAATATTTTTCGAACAGAGGTAATATCTCCAATGAAGTTTGGTCCGGTAATGAACCGAAACGGGTAAAGATTTTACTACGACTAATTGACAAATATTGATGAAGGGTTTTTTCTTCTACCTCCCATGTTACCACAGGGACTACAATGAGAATTGCTCAGCCAAAGGGATTTGGGGGTCCCTAAGCCACACTTCACAAATCAGGCACGACCCTGATGCGGACTAACAACTCCAAAGGGAGCATCTGAGAATGAATTTACAAGTGCTACTCCGAGACACAAATTCTGCTCTTCCAAGGAGCTCCCCTAAAGGCGCAGGGGTGAAACGAAAATGAAAACTGGTGAACACCCAGTGACGATCCTTAACCCTGGATACCGGGTATGGTTTCCTAAGTGGAAAAGCTGCCCCTTCAAGTGGTAGCATACTGGTATGTGCATGGAAACAAAACTATCACTGCCCTGGGAACCAGGTGTGTATCAGAAGCTTTAACCAAGTGTTATGAGACAACAATGTTATCAAGTGCACATGGGGTTCCACAACTGTTGCAGTTATACACAGTAACTGGCAAGTGTAATGAGGATAGCTCAGACCTTAATCTCTCAACTGTTGCCAGCGAATAAGACAAGTGGTTAAAGCTAGGGAATCCTAGCCCAAACCACAAGCCTTTATATATTACAAGGGAACGTGCACAGACCAAGCAGTGTGTGAGACTAATTACTATACATGTACATATGAGAAGAAGTCAGGGTCAATGGAGATTAAATAGAAGTTGACAGCGATCAAAAAGAAGAGAAGCAAACGGAGATTAAATACATGAGGCATGACGTCATAGAGTCTGGGCCAGTCTGGACCATGACATCATATGCTTAGTCAGCCTATGATCACATGTATAATCCCATGATCATGTGCACTAAGTCACATGACCTTTGAAAGAGAAAAGTGACAAAGTCTGAACACAAAGTCTGTTATAAGAGATATGATTATAACAGTCGTCTTCCTTCACCAAGAAACACTGGATAAATCCTTCACTTTGAAGGTTAGACTTGACATCTAGAAGAACCATTTGAGTTCCAGAACTACATCCAAGTCTATGCTCGTACTTACCCAGTCCAAGTGTAACAGTACTGAGCTCTTGTGTCACAGGAACAATGTAGAAGGTTGGTCAAGTGCCAACCATTGTGATACAGGGAAATGACATGCTCTCCTTCCTCTCCATACCAAGCTGACTTCTGTTAAGATTATTCATCTGAAAGGCTGCAACAGCATCTGCTATGACCTGAGCCTCTGGATCTTTGGCACTGAGCTCAGTTTTGATTTGAACAATAAGGAGAATGCACCACATGTGACAGTGAAGAAGACATATGTTAGTTTGAGCCTGTTGGCTGAAATATGCATAAATGTAGCATAATATGACCTCAGGGTGAGGGGGGGTTCTTCAAAACCAAGCATATGTAGCAGCTCCTGAGCAAAGTCATCAATTGCAGACTCCTGATCTACATACAGAGGAAGTGAATATGGATCAGAACAAACCTTACAAAAACATCCAGACAAGTGACATACCTGCATTGGGCCCTAAAGCAAGATCCAGATACATCAATACATAATTAGTATCAGGGTTTGCTGCTACATTGTATTCATGAATGTTGGCAGTCATGAATTCAGGATCCACATTTTCAACAACAGCAGGAAGATTTTGACCAAAGAAATCCCTGGCTGGTTGGTTTTGAATGATGATGTTGTATGCCCTGAGGTCATTGGAAGTCCACTTGCTACCAGACTGCACTGATCGAGTGAGGGTTGACATAGTTCGGGAGAGGCAATGCGTCGCAAAAAGTTGTGGGATTACTTAAAGCAAGCAAGACGGAAGCAGCAGTCCGCACTGCGCAGCGCAACAGGAGCAATACCGCACATCAATTAGTATAGCTCAAGAAAGAAATATGTAACGAAATGGTCGTGGAAATGTTTGAACCACAAGACATGCCTTCACTATGCCACCAAGTGCTACGCTACTTTCAGTCGTAGGACTGGTTCTTCCCTGATATCTAGCAAGTGATATTTTTCATGGTTTTGAAGGATGCAGACAAGTATAATCTCTACGTAGGTCGTCAGATTTTCTAAGTGAGATTCGAAGCAGCTGAACCCATGAAGTCTATCTCAAATGTCCTACGAGCCATGGTTGCGGTCGGCCAACCTCGGACTGCAACCAGACGCTGACAAGATTCGTGGGAGGTTCGTCTCTTATTACGCCTAGCTAGTCTTTTGTCTCGTCTTGGTCGCTCAAGACTTCCTCGACCCCGTTCAAGCTCCCATTGACTTCTGGTTCTCGATCGAATGGATGATCAATGATCGACTCGAGATGGGCAAGAGCGGCCTGCGGGGGTGTCTAGTATGGTGCGTAACGGTTGTTGTCGACGAAATCACTGCGCACCCGCCCGACTTCGCTCAGCTCCTCTCCCTCCTCTCCGGTGAAAGTCTCGAATTCACCATTGTCAGTGACAAAATCACCGTCAAGCTCGGCTTCTTCCGACATCTTTGGGTCCGGATGCAAGGATGCACAGACGGACATGGCTTCAAAGATGGGTTCCACTGCAAGATTGAGGTCGCAGGGAGGCTCCACTAAAATGAGTGGGGATTGGACGCACGCGAATTAGGGTCTTGTGGCACAATCGTTAGTTCTCGCATTTCTGTCACATCTTCGGACGTCTCGTCGGGTGGAGAGCTACTGTCTGTCTCATCGAGCTGGCAGTAAATAGATGGCGTGTCGCCGCGCGATATTGCGTGAAGTGTGATTGCAGGGTACTTGACCTGGAGTCCGCGGCCGGTGGACGACATGAACACGAGCGCGCTGGACAACTTGTGAATGATGATGTGTAGGCTGAAAAAACGATCGGCGTACCTCTCGATAACATACAATGCGCCGCTGGCACCATCCTCCGGAGTAAACCCATCAAGGGGAGGATCAAGAGTTACGGAGACATTCTCTTGCTTGTGACGAAGGACGGGTGGGATGCTGCTGAAAGATGACGGTGTCGATGCGATGATGTTTCTGTGCGCTTCCGGAGAAACGAAATCTGGGATGGTGGTGATGATGAGCGTCGACTGGGAGGACATCGCACCAGTTGAACAATCAATCTTTTGTCAAGCCGTCTGATCAAGTTTATTTTTCGAGATATCGGTTGTCCCTTTCAAGTTGGAAATATTTACATAATTGATTGCTCACGGGGTGCTGATGGACGTGCGGAATAATCGTACCGCAAGCACAGCCTTTGAAGGGAATATTTATGTCGCTGCACTGACACACTGCTCCCATCTTCCCAACGCATAGACTCTATTCAATGCCTGTTGCTCACGAGCTCCAAACCGCGGCCCTTCTGGGACACATTGCAGGCCAGATGCAGCTCAATGTTGCCTTTCTAGAGTCACAAAACTATCTCTCTCCTCAAGACGCGGCCACAATGAAAGACATCATCGCGCGTCTCCCAGTACAGACCCAAACCACTCTCACTACCACGACGCAAGTCAGAGTTGTCGGAAGTCCGGCTCTTGGCGGACGCGCTGTCCCCCCACCTCCAAGACAACTGGCGGCGACACCATCTGGAGATGCAACTGTACATTCCCGCGCCATTTGGGGTTACAACGAAGACGCCGCTGTATGAACTCATCTGGCTACTTCCGAGCCGCGATTGACCATTTCTCACGACACAGGAAGCAAATGATCTGACCTTTGCTGCCGGTGAGATGGTCGAGATTGTCTCGGAGAAGAATGAGGACTGGTGGCTCGGCAGGGCACGCGGAAAGGAGGGACTCTTCCCCTCCAACTATGTCGAGAAAGTAGAGTCTGCTGCACCAGTACCAGCACCGGCGCCGACAACAGGTAGACCATACCGTCCATTTGGAGCTGCGCTGCACGGGACCGACATGCCGCCGCCGAACGCGGCTAATGTGAACTCAATCGGCTTGCAGCAGGCGCCAGGACAGGCTGAGAAGAAGAGCAAATATGGTGCTCTGGGTAACACGGTAATTAGCGAGTGAACTGGCATGGTTATTTGCGCTGATCAACGTGCAGATGGCATACTCTGCTGCTGGCGGTGCCGGCTTTGGTGCTGGTGGGTTGTCTATCACGATTTCTGGCGACATTGTTCTGAGATGGTCTGTTAGGTGCTGCAATTGGTGGGGGACTTGTGAGGGCAATATTTTGAGAGTCGGACATTGTATTACAGCGATGACATAATACATATCACGTGGGCTGGGCACGAAGTATCATCGCCGACCCGGTCTCCAAGTCGACAGCGCATTTTACTTGTCTGCGCTGCCTTGCATAGCCGACATCTGTCCACAGTACATACTTAGTGTCTACCTCACACCCAGCTCGCTCTCATCTTTTCATCTCCCCGTTCTCTGCGTCGAGCATCACCATGTTACTCTTGGAATCGCTGCAGGATGGATTGGATCGCATCCTGCCCAGGAGGAAGAAGGACGCTGTAGTTTCAAAGTCAAATATCGGAATTGTTAGATATCAGGACGATGTGAGGTTTTCTCCTGCCCTTTTACGCTCGATTTTGTTCTTGTTGTTGCCGCGTTGCAGTCTGGTTGCAAGGTCGTCGCAGTCCGTCTTAATCTCGACGTCCTTTCCAACTTTGTTTACGTAATTCCTCCCTCTCTCCTGCTCTCTGCAGATGCATGTATGGACCAGTCTGGCACGCTGGTCTTTCTCCTCTTCGTCCCCCTGTTATGGGTCATATGGCTTGCGGTCATTTTGTTCCCCATACCCCTCCCTTTGCAAGCCTATTGACGCGATTTACCGACCTTTGCAGATGATAATATCCAAACCCGCCATCATCTTCCATACCTCACAAGCTTTCTTCAACTTCCTCGCTATGGCTTGTTTCGCCAGCGTTGCTAGTTTCCAAGCAAAATGGGGCGTTGGCCCTTGTGAGTACACTCCACTTTTCCACCTGTTGGTGGCTGACTTTTTCTCTCGCCCGTAGCTGGCCTGACCGGATTCGCTCTATTTGTATCCGTGTCTGGCATTTTCCTCTCTACTTTTTTAATGCTTATCCCTGTGGTTTACGAAAAGTACGATAAATTTGCCCGCCTTGCACGAGCCCTCCAGGAGGTACGCGTTGGGTTTATTCTCACGGGTACAGGCTGCACATTCAGTCTTCTCATTGCGTGCGTTATCTTTCACTCCGCCCTCATATCTCCGTTCCTCATGTATCACACCTTACCTTTAGGTTCGTGACGACCATATCAGCATGGACGGAAGCTGGGTGCAAAGATGCCAGCAATGATCCCCATGCATCGCTTGGCAATGACTTCGTCAACGGCTTGCCCTCATGGTGCAGCACGAAGAAAGCGGGGTGCATATTCTTCTGGCTGACTTTTGGTAATGCATTACTACCCATGCTTCAATGTTCCACTGATTCATGTACGATTTAGGCTTCTGGCTTGCATCGCTCGTCCTTCTCATCGTAGATTGGCGATCGGGTAACCTAACTACACGTCCATTAGACCCGCCGTTTACTCGCCCTGATATTGAAGAAGTCGAGGAAGAAGACGAGGCACCTGAGACGACGGCGTATCAACCTGTCGGATCTGCGGTACCACCTCCCTCCCAGATCAGCCAAACAATCACTACTCTTCCACCAACTGCCACCGCTCCTCAACGATCCACCCACGACGATTCTGACGTTGCTAGCTCACCCTTTTCTGACTCCAACCGCTGGTCTGCAATCAACACGACTACGACTGTGCCGAGCAGTGCACCGCGAAACAGCGGATATGCGACACCTCCCGCAGCCGCGTCCCGCCTATCTCTGGACGCGTATGGCGCGTTCTCAGACCCTGCACCGTCAGGGTTTGGTGGCGTGTCGAGTTCGTTTGCGCCATCATCTACTGGAGACCCAAACGCGCCACGAATTAGTCGGACGATGCAATATGCAGATCCATATGCAGTTGTACGGGCATCTTTGGCCGCGAGTGGACACGCTCCACCACCGAGTTATGAATCATATTCGGGATATTGATGAGAGTTGCGTCTTGTTGTCTGTTTTGATGTTGGACAATTTCCCTTGTACGCACGATCTTACCGTTGCTTTCCTTAACCTTCACGTTTAAGATAATTAAGGATACCGTTGTTGACGACATTTCATGTGCGGAACCCCACATGGTTTAAATTATATTATTGCGTAGATGTACTTTCGACACCGTGTGACCATGTTGATGTTGACTGTCTCACGTTTGACACTTGTTCGGGCTGGTACTTGTGTCTTGACTGGATACACATGGCTCACCCTATGCGGCATCGACGCATACCCGACGACTCAAAGTCCATACCATCTGGTGGCCTTCTCTCGCATGTTTTCAGCTTTGTCTCCAGAGAAATCGAGTCCTTCGTTCTCAATGCCACGGGTTCAGTCAGTCATGTCCTATCCGAATTCCTTCGATGCTGATCGCGGTATTCTCAGGGAAATCAACCTGTATCGACCGGGCACGTCAAGAGTTCAGGAAGGAGGCGCGGTAGAAGCTTGGAGAGAAATATGAGCGAAGATGACGTGAGGTATAGGTCGAGGATTCAACAGCGTGACCGAGAACGCGAGAGACGTTTCAAGCCCGAACTATCTCGTCCAAAACCACGCTCCAAATCGACAAACTCTACGAGAAAATCCCGTCGTAACCATTTACGACCAACATACATCGATGACGACGACCGAGGTAGGGTTGTTTTTTGCGTACTGTGTATTTTTACAGCGTTGTTGAGCTGGCGTGTGTAGTACTCTCGGCCAGTGATCGGGAGCGCTCAAAATCTCCTACGCCTCGACCACCGCCCATGTTTCCAGTGCCTCCGTCACCAACGTTGAAGAAACAACCGTCATTCACCATGCCTGGCTCTCTCTTTCCTCGCTCTCCTTCACTTGTGCCGGACCAACCAAACGGTTATCAATGCATGCAAGCGGCCTCGGATGTTCCAGTTTCTGTTCAACCATTTCGCCCTCCGTATGCGAATGACTCAGGCGACGCCGAAGCTGGTCCATCATGGACACACTCGTCTACAATCCCCAGGGCAGACTCTGCAGGCCCTCATCAACCTTCTTCCCTTGACCAATTCGTTTCCCCTTGGCGTGTGCGTTCCGTAGCTTCAGTCAAGGATGCGGTACAACGGTATAATGCAACAGATGGCGCCGAGGCGGATTTTTCTCTCATGCTGCCTAGCCCTCATGCGTCTCCGGTTAAGCCTATCTCCAAGGCTCAGTCTGTCGACGAGGCGTCTCCGCACCGCCCAAGTTCGAGCTCTGCTCCCCTGCTCTCGTCCAGTAAAGGCAAAGAACGAGCGCGAGACAGTGGGAATGATGACGATTTGTATTATATTGTCTGTGGAAGCTCAGAGCATGATGGTGTACATGCCAAGGAACGTGAGTTGGACGCCGCGCTGGAAGAGCAGCGCGAACACGAGAGACGCTTGAGCGGGGACCAGAGTAGGCGGGCTTCGGTTGAACGCGAGCGAGATAAACGGCGGATCAGAGCCCTCGAGGAAGAGGTTAGACGGTTGAAGGAAGAGGTGTGCAGATTTTTTGCTTGTATCCTTTCCCGGTCACGTCGGACTCAACGTCTTGATAGCTCTCCAGAAGCCAAGTCCGGTCTTCTCCTCCCTCCCTTGGCCCGCTTCCACCACCACCACCACCACCACCGCCGCCGCCCCTGCCGCTGCGCATTGACACGACGCCTTGTACTCCTACTACCATATTTGCAAGCGCTCGCGCCTCTTTGCGTCATGCGATGACACCCGTCGAAGCGCCCATCAACAATCCTGCGCTTAACAGGACCAAGAGACAGGGCCAGCCCACCGTGAACGTTCCATCTGAGAAAATGGCTGCGTTCTTGCACGAGATCAAGACTGTCAAGTTAAAGAGAGTCGGTTCTAGTGAGAATACGATGGGGGGTGATGGTGCAGCTGGACCGTCAGGTCTTAGTAAGAGCGTCAGCGCAACGACGAGTTCCGCGTCAACGGGTCCTTCCAAACTCAGTGCCAAGGAGTTGTTACGTCGGCGTTCATTGGCAAGCCTTCGTGTACCGATTGGTTCTTCTCTGGCTGCACCCGTGCCACCATCCGCGTTGGCAATACCGAAGGAATCAGAAGTTCGGGTAGGGCAGAAGCGGAAGGCGGATGCACTGGGCATGGATGAGGTGACGAGCGTACCGCGTATGTTGCATTTCGGTATCCTGAATGTCGAATTTCCTCTGATCAATATGCACACAGCAAAGCGCCGGATGAGATATCCATCTCTCCAATCTCCTTCTGGAATAGTCCAGCAGACTGCTGCGTTGTCATCAGAACTATCGACGCTATCCGGTCTTTCCCTTCCGCCTCACTCACAGTCGATCAATGAAACTGATGTGGCTACTCCTTCGCTCTGTTCAGACAATGACCGAGACGAGAACAGCATTGAGGACCGAGTCCCGTCCACTCCCCCTGGACCTCAAGCCACGACTGTCATCCAAAAAGCTTTCAAGACAGACGCTCACGAAGAGCAGGTGGAAGTCATTGATGTCGATATGGAAGAACATTCACAGCTAGCACCCCGAACCATCAGTCCTAGTTCCATCCCTCGCCGCACCTCTGATCTATTCAGAAAGCGTCCTCCTACATCCCCAATCCCCATACCTACTCCTCGTAGACCCTCGGCGCCTGCACGTACCAAGCGAGGAGCGACTCCAAAGCCGAAGTCAATCCCGTCTCTGGGATCGGATGTAGACGAGGAGGACGAGGCACCCTCTCAATCCGCACCCGTTCCATTTCTCTCACTCATCCCTGTCTCTAAACCGAAACCAACCAAATCGAAATCGAAACCTACCTTGGCAGGGAAAGGCCGCCCACGAGCTGCGATGCGACAACAAAACGGTCGCCCCTTCACTTCGTCAGGTTCGGGATCAAATTCGCAGGACAAACGCAAGAAAGCTCACAAACGGCGTCAAACGCTTGACGAAGAAATACGCACTGCAGAAGCTTGTTCGTCGGACATTGATCAATGCAACGACGAGCTGGATCCGGAAGAGAAGGAAGAGGATGTATTTATTGCCACGGGGACGAAGAGTAAGCGGAGTGGTTTTCTTGCGCACGGTGGAGGTGGGGGTGCCCCAGTGTTTATGGGTGTTGGCTATGTGCTGGGCGCGGCACCGGATAGCGCGGACGAGGAGGGCGAGGACATAGAAACACAACCCCGGAGGCCGTCCAAGTCAGCAAGCCAGCCTTCTCTCATTCCGCGACCGAAATCCAAAACGTGATAGATAAGTTCTTAAGACGATACCTTTTACTATCCAGTACCGTAGTTGATTTGTCATTTTGCTATTTATCTGTATTTCTGTATGTATTGTTGTTCTTGCATATTGTTTCCACCCTTCGATCCCTGGTTGAATTACTGGCATACTGCCAGGAATAGTAGGATGTCGACTTGTTCGGCCGAACTTGAACGGGGTCAAGTTATCACGCTGCAAAATTGAACATTTTGAAACCCACACCCTGCATAACTGACACCATCGATAATCATGGAACTGCAAGCCCTCTCCAAGAGAACTAGATGTAGTGTCGAGCGACTCCGTACACATGGCATTCTTTGCCAGCGACCAGACTTGCAAGTACTCTGTAGATCCAGACATCGGACGCAGCGAACTCACCGAACATCCCAATCCGCAGGTCAAGTATCTCGAGAAACAAACTAGCCGCCGTGTTAGTTCTGCTGTACGAGAAGGAAGGCGAACTCCGAGTCCTCCTCACTACACGTTCCAAACTTCTTCGTGCTCACCCGGGACAGACCGCATTACCAGGCGGCAAAGCAGACGAGACCGACGCAGATCTCGTCCATACAGCTGTAAGGATATCTCCGCCCAGCCTCCCTTGCTGTTATTTTGTCTTTCTCGTTCTAGCCCAAATATGGCTTGACTCTTCGTTGTTGGACAGTTTAGAGAGGCTCAGGAGGAGGTCGGACTTGCTATAGGATCGCCTGATGTCCATACTCTCTGTACCCTCCAACCGTTTCTTTCTCACTCACAACTCATCGTCACGCCGGTCGTTGCACTCCTTACGAATCCTGCCCTCCTCTGTGCATTGAGGCCCTGCGTCGGAGAGGTGGATCATATCTTCAACCACCCACTGGAGGCCATTCTCGACCCTTCCCTCTCCGAGAAAGAGCCATTGGTGCCGAGTGGTAGCGAACACTGGCCCTACCCAGAGGAGTTTCACGTGAGTGTCATTTCTCTCGTCTGGGAATGAGGTTGCATTTTTCTTTTCCCCCCTCTTCTTTGTGACGACAGAACGCAAACGATCAGATAATCAAGATCGACGAGACAGAGAGTGTGCTATATCGCTACCATCGTCTCCGTTCTTGTGCTTCTCCCGTCAAGGGCTTGACGGCCGATATCCTCGTGAGAGAAACATCAATGTGGTTATTCGTACTGACGTTCACGTTATAGATTTGTATTGCGAGCATAGTCTATGATAAGACGACGACGTATGAACGTCATCCTCCCGGGAGGGGCGTTTCGTATTTACTCGATCTTCGAATGAAGCAATATCGAACCCTCGAAGGACATAGAGCGAATAGTGTATCAATCAATTAATTTGCATCTCTCGCTCTGCTGCAGAAGTTCGAGGACTCGAATCTTGTTCATACCTTTGAATACTATGTGGCCGTCGGGGGCGGGCTTTTGATGTCTGATCCCCAGTCAAGATACCTGAATCCCGTTCCAATGCGGCAGATTCGGCAGATTCGTCATAGCAAGGGGGTGTGGCGAGCCGAGAAGTTGACGAGGGGTTGCCTGTCGGAGCCTGGAATCTCGACCCAGAAGGGTACACACCCAAATTAGGGTTCCAGAAAACTAACGATTGATGGAAATCATGAAAGGAATAACTTAATCATAACCTGTCAAATTGTACGCCACATATTATGACTACTACGCCATCACTGCTGTCAGTGCTGCCACTGGCTATTCTGCCTCCACCCCCTATCACACCAACATCACGCACCCAAGGCGCAATCACTCCAGCCACTAGCCAAACCATGGTACTGACTCCAAATAATTTTGGTCATGCCTTGTCATCTTCGAAAATTGAGAAGTTGAAAGAAGGTAATTGGCTTGCATGGGAGATGCGTATGACTGCTGTCCTAAAAAGGAAAGGGGTATATGGCATTGTTGCTGGAACTGAACCACAGCTGAATGATCATGTTGCCGCAGCTGAATGGGGCAACAGGGATATGCTTGCTCAAGAATATATACTCCTAGCAGTGAAAGATGATCAAATCAGACATGTCTGCGGATGTGCAACTTCTGTGCAAATGTGGAACACCTTTCGTGTCATTCATGAGCCAAGAGGAACTCAATCCTCCTGCTTCTGATTTCCCATGCGAGATTGCTCAGAAAACACTTCGCTATCTCTACATCTGAGCAATCTCACACAGGAAATCAGGAGCAGGAGGATTGAGTTCCTCTTGGCTCATGAATGACACGAAAGGTGTTCCACATTTGCACAGAAGTTGCACATCCGCAGACATGTCTGATTTGATTATCTTTCATTGCTAGGAGTATATATTCTTGAGCAAGCATATCCCTGTTGCCCCATTCAGCTGCGGCAACATGATCATTCAGCTGTGGTTCAGTTCCAGCAACAATGCCATATACCCCTTTCCTTTTTAGGACAGCAGTCATACGCATCTCCCATGCAAGCCAATTACCTTCTTTCAACTTCTCAATTTTCGAAGATGACAAGGCATGACCAAAATTATTTGGAGTCAGTACCATGGTTTGGCTAGTGGCTGGAGTGATTGCGCCTTGGGTGCATGATGTTGGTGTGATAGGGGGTGGAGGCGGAATAGCCAGTGGCAGCACTGACAGCAGTGATGGCATAGTAGTCATAATATGTGGCATACAATTTGAAAGACATAAGTTACTATAATCGAGAAAATACACACGCTGTGCCCCGGGCACAGCATGTAAACGCGTCAAAGGATCACTCGCGGGGAACCCCGGATTCGAGTCGCAGCTGCTGAGTCAGCATCCGAAAAAGGAAGCGGGACGCGGTGGGCCCAACGCGCGGTCCGACGTTCGACATGCCAGTGGGACGCCTGAAAGCGAAGCGACGTCCGTCGCCGACTGGAAACGATGCGGTGCGATACGACGCGCGAGGGCCCGCGCACGGTCCGACGTTCGACATCCCGGCGGGACACTTGCCGGAAGCAAAGTAATGTCCGTCGCCAACGACTCCCCGCTGCTGCCGCCGTGGTCGAGTCCTGGGGCCTGGGCCACTGGCACGATCGGGGGAGAGGGCGCGAGAGTCGTCTGGTGGCCAGAGATGGATCGGCAGTTCCATATGGCGTGCGAGGATGCATGCACTGGTCTGATGTTCAACTTGAATTCAACGTGCGGGACGACTCCTCGATTGAAATGGTCTGAAAGTTGAGCCCATGTAGTCACATTTTCCTATGCAGATGGCCACCCTGGGTTGACAATGTCACCTGGCATATGGCCACCCTGGGGCAGGCCCTTGGGTGAAATTTAGCACAGCATTGACAGACAGGCCCGCCAGGTGTATATAGAGGAAATGTATGGTAGACAGGAGGGCCTGCATGTGGGCATATGGTATATATGGGGGGCCTGCCATGTGTATATAGAAGGGATGTGCTTTAGACAGGAGGGCCTGCAGGTGTACATGTGGTATATGTGGGCAGGCCCGCCAGGTATATATAGAAGGAATGTACTTTAGATGAGGGGGCCTGCAGGGGGGATATATGCAACATATGGGTAGGCCTGCTGGGGGTATATAGTAAGAGTGTGGGGTAGATGAGGGGGCCCGCAGGTGTATATAGAGGAAATGTGATATAGACGAGAGGGCCTGCCAACATATTTCCAGTATATATGGTTGGGCCCACCAGGTGTATATGGGGGAAATGTGCTTTGGGCGACAGGGCCTGCATGTGTGCATGCAGTATATATGGGCAGGCCCGCCAGGTGTATATAGGGGAAATGTGCTTTTGATGACAGGGCCTGCAGGTGTATATAGAGGAAATGTATGATAGACAAGAGGGCCTGCAGACATATTTATAGTATATATGGTTGGGCCTGCCAGGTGTATATGGGGGAAATGTGCTTTTGACAACAGGGCCTGCAGGTATACATGTGGTATATATGGGTGGGCCTGCCAGGTGTATATAGGGGAAATGTGCTTTGAATGAGAGGGGCAGCAGGTGTATGTGAGGTATATATTGGCAGGCCCGCCAGGTGGCATAGACAGACTGCGGGGTGGATGAGAGGGCCCGCAGGTGTATGTGGGGTACATATGGGTGGGCCTGCGGGGTGTATATAGGGGAAATATGCTTGGGAAGACAGGGCCTGCAGGCATATTTGCGGTACATATGAGCAGGCCCGCCAGGTATAGATAGAGGTAATGCGCTGCAAATGAGAGGGCCTGCAGGGGGCATGCAGAGAGGTATACTCTCGGCAGGAGTGTGGCAGGCGGGCCTGAGGGGTGGCAGGTAGGGCGGCATGGCATATACTGGCGGGCCCGCAATGCGATTTGCAGCACTGAAGGGGCGGCCGCTAGCATTAAATGAAGGATATGGCAAGCAGATGGCTAATATTGGGCATTCTGCCGCAGCAATGGGCAGGTCCCTTCGGGATCAATGGGGGGCATTCTGTATGTGCAGGCTGTTCTGCTACAGGCTTGAGTGGGCCTGGTGACTTCTATCCAAGAGCTACCACCTAAATGTATTTAATTGCACTCCTTGGCCAGGTTGTGGACATGCAGGGCGGCAGGTGCATTTTGAATATATAGGAGTCATGCCACATTAGGTTGCTTTGACTTGAAACCCCGGTTGTCTTGGAGATGAATGGCTCTATAATCAGGTGGAGGATGGCATTTACTTCCCAGTGTCGTTTCATAGAATTCTCACGATGTCCTCCACCCGACCCTTCACCGAGGCTCCAGCCGGGTCCCCACTCAAGCTCATGGATCACATTTCGATTTATATGCAAGGTCGATTCTCTGCCGAAATTCAACCTACCGCTGTTCCAATGGAGATTCTTCCAAACATCAACATTTCTGTGGAAACAGTCTGCAAGGCGGATTTGATGGTGCATGCTTTAGCGGAGGCATACAAGCATCCAGGTAAGATTATCATACATCGGAGCTGGTACCAGCTGATCTATCGGGTAGTCACACTGGTGGAATTTGATCTGCTGCGGGAAGTGGATGTGGTGTTGAGATATGAATCAAAGCAGAATCTCACATCGGACCTGGATGGAAGGTCTTGGCGGTCATTGACGGCGCCAGCTATGATAGTCAATGAAAGGGGGTATATCATTGCATGGTATCTCCCGAAGGCATTGAGCAGGGCGAACCAGGTGTGTATGCATGGCCTGTGTTACAGTTTTACCCCTAAGCATACCCCGCCACTCGTTTTCCCACGCTCACACGTCCCCGCCGCCCCCGCCGTCTCGCGATGCCGCCCATCACCCGCTCCTTAGTCGCCTAGTGGACGTTATCCACTTCCCCGGTCGTTCTGCGAGTCTCAGTGTCGCTACACTGAGATAGCCCCTGTCTTGTCACCCCGTCGGGCTGGACCCACAGCTGAGCTGTCGCGTCCCTCTTATTCTTTATCCAATGACATTTGTTGCATCACGTGACTAGCACGTGATTAGATTACAACGCATCGTACCTTCGCGTCGAGACCCGTATCCAAGGGCTCCGCTGTTCGCGTCCCCTTTGCCCTGTGGGCCACACCTCGAGGACATCATCACTTCACCTTCTGATCTTCCTATTTGTTGACAATGTCGCCACCTTACTCGGAGCTTTGCTCCCTCGTTACCGGCACTTTGCTGCTCCACTTTTTATGGTTATGACTCGATGCGACTCATAACCCTTCGCCCTCGCTGCCACGCACAGCTTGGTCTGTGCACTATATCTATTAGTATATATACCAGCGTACTTAGCATAGTACGGCTTCCCTAGCTAATTCTACGCATCTACCAAGTGCATAGTAATCTAGCTTATACCCCATCTGCCAATTGAGCCGATAAGTCTCTACTCGATCTTGACTGGTCGCCACCACTCGACATCTCGAAGACACTTGCTCAGCAGAAGCCCGATAGCGTCGTCTACGCGAGTCGGCCACTTTCCGATTAGGCTCGAGCCCCTAGTCAAGTGCTCGCTGCTAGTTATTGTGCACTCCAGTGTAACAGCCTGCCAGTTCCACCACCATTTGAATAGCAGCCATAGGAGGTGGTATGGAGCTCATTTCAGCACCTCTGCAACACCCTCACGAGGAGTATCACTGCATCAAAAGCGGGTAAAAATTGGAGAATGCAGGAGAGCTATTTCCGCCAGGATGCGGAGCTGGCGGGGTGCCTTAACATGTCCCCTGCATGGTATCAGCAAGGGCATGATGTAAGTCGGATTTACTTATTAGGCACACACAGCTTCACCGCAGCTTGCAGCATTCCAGCGGTGAACTGGAGGTTTCCGCCACTCTGAAGGGTGGGCGGAATAACAATGAGGGGAGGATCTGGCTTGCAAACATGATGGACACACAGGCGGTAATGTCTGCCGCCATGAGCATCATGCATCCCGAGATGTATGACTTAGCATGGGAGGCGATGATCCGACTCTGGGGTGTCTCATCGGCGGAGGACCTCGAGGACATGCAGGGGGTGCTGGAACTCTGGCCATCCATATTCAATAGCCTTTCTGCCATGGTTAACAGGTCCAGCCCCTGCCATCTGGACAAAAATGGACTTCCACAATGGTTTGATCAACTTCTCACAGTCGGGAATTATAGCGGCCTCGACCTCACCTTTCCAAGGCAGGAGCTGAGGTTATGGTATCCGCCTGGGACTGTGGTTGCATTTTCAGGCAGGCTGATCGTCCACGGGGCAGCGGAGGTAGCGGAGGATCGCGCATGCATTGCATGGTACATGCAGGACAAGGTACATGCAGCGGTGGGGGTTCCAAGATGTAATTATGCCCAGGTGGAGAAGCTGGGAAGGTTGGAATATGGTGGATAATAGAGGCCAATAAGCTGGATATGGAGATAGATGAGTAGAATATCTGCAGAGTTGACAGATTGCAATGTAAAGTCATCGGCGGTCAAATTTAATTCCGGGCGGGCAGAGACAGTGGCAGAAGGCGGGAGGATAAGGGCCGCCAAAGGGTACTCAGGCTGGGCGGGGTGCATTGACGAAATGTTGCGGCATCCAAAGGTGGGCGGCATGCATACGCGGTGGGTGGAGGCATCTAGGCATCTCAAGGCGGGCGGGGTGCATTTGCAGCAGCATCTCAAGGTGGGCAGGGTATATTTGCGGCGGGCATCCGAGCATGGGCAGGGTACATTTGCAGTGGCATCTCAAGGTGGGTGGGGTGAATTTGCAGTGGGCATCTGAAGGCAGGCAGGGTACATTTGTGGTGGGCATCTGAGTGCAGGCAGGGTGCATTTGCAGTGGCATCTCAAGGCGGGCGGGGTACATTTGCAGCGGGCATCTGAACGCGGGCGGGGTACATTTGCGGTGGGCATCTGAGCACGGGCGGGGTGCATTTGCAGCGGCATCTCAAGGCAGGTGGCGGGAATGGCAGGGGAGCATAGCGAATGCCAGTCAGCAGGCACAGAGTGGCTTCTGACTGTTCACATGGCCGCCTGGCAGGTCGGGGGAAGGCAGAGTAGTCTCAGACATAACTATTGCTTAATTACCATTCTTATCACAGCTCAGAATAACTTCACATTAATAATCTACTCTGACTGCGGTTCCTCATGGCCTAGAAGAGCACGGAGCTCCATTCGGCGGGTCCAGAAATGCCTTGCCTCTGTATCCAGCCTTGCTATTGCAGCAAGGTCCTGCTGGATAGCCCTCAGGCATTGCTCCTCCTCTCGATCCAACTGCTCATTTTGCCGCTCCACTAATGGGGAATCTTGGGGCCCCCACCGATTCTATCTGCAGGTCAGCGATTCCGGAAATGGCATAATAATCATCACCTACTTGAAAGTATTCATCTGAGAGATCAGTGAATACACCCACATCACCTGCCCAAAATTCCTCATCCACCTTGTCCATCATCCACCAATCATTGGCAAACTCATCTGCACGATTCGGACTCCACTCCGCAAGGAATGTCGGGATGTTGTTGATCATCTTGAATGCTTCAGGAGCCATATCCATCAGCTTGCTCTGCAGTTTATCAGTGCCTTTGAAGTGTTGATAAATGCCTTGACAGGCAGGAGATTGCACAGGAACAGTGAACCTAGTCATGTAAGTGCTTTGAAAAGCAAATAGACAGGCCTATATGGGGCAAGAGATCAGCATGGAAATCAACCTGAGGCTGGATGGGCTCACGAATTCCCGCTCAAGTGAGGCTTCCCAGTGGCTGGGCCAGCTCTGAGCCTTCAGGCAGCAAAGGTGGCAGGCGGTGGCCTCAATGCGGCAGCCGAGATAATACATTGACCGCTGCAGAATGCTTTGTGTGATGGCAGGCATTGTGACGGAGAAGGATTGGAGAGGCATCTGCCGGAAGGTCTGTTGGAAAGGAATGGCTGCACAAGAGACTGATCCTTATAAGGAATGACAGGCACATTGTTTCCCTGATTTGGCAGTGCGGCACATTTTGTCAAAGTCAGAACACTGCGGCTATGTAGAAATACATTGCATATATATTTAATGTCATGCAAGCCCCCTATGGCATATCTTAACAGACTCGAATGAATCTTGACACTGATCCTGCAGCCTGCTGTATGTAGCGGCCTGTCGGGCGGCATAACATGCAGGCCCGCGCTCTCCCCTGGATCCACTTTCTGCTGCCAGTTCCATCCATTGATCCACTTTCATGTCGAAGAAATTGGATGTCCATTGGAACTCTGCCGCAATAAGCTCCGCCTCTTCGTTCCAATGATCGCAGGCGGCCTTAGCTCAAAACCAATTTATGTGATAGACTGTCGGGTTGCTTATCAACTTATATTTGGATGTTAAAATTGGAAAATTACATTCCGACATCCAATTGTCCTCTTGTGCATCCCGCGGTATATCCAAGAGCCAAAACCAGGTGAGGCCTTCATTGCGGTGTCCGCTGCCATTTGGATCTGAGATCATGGCAGTTATATTCAGGTCTGTTATAATCATAACATTTTATTCATACACTTCGTACACTTTCAATTCGGACTTAGTCGATTTCACTTTCAAAGGTCACGTGGCATAGCGCACGTGATCGTGGGAACCTACATGTGATCTCCTGCTGACTAAGCATATGATGTCATGGCCTAGACCAAGCCTAGACTCTATGATGTCATGACACATGTATTTAATCTCCGTTTACTTCTCTTCTTTTTGATCCCCGCGCCTCGTGTGGTTAATCACCGTTGCGCTTCTCTTCTTTAGTCTATCCATGTATAGTAAATTCCTCACACGCACAGCATGGTCTGTGCGCATCCTTGTACAATATAAAAAGGCTCGTGGTTGCGGCTAGGATTCCCTAGCTTTAACCACTTGTCTTATTCGCTGGCAACAGTTGAGAGATTAAGATTTGAGCTATCCTCATTACACCTCGCCAGTACCTGTGTAGTACTGCAACAGTAGTGGAACTTCATGTGACTTGATAACTTCGTTGTCTCACAACATGGGTCCAGTCAGGTCAATCTG